>KB681401.1:0-18132 GCA_000349165.1 Anopheles christyi | reverse complement strand
TTAAAGTCCACAAAAGGCAAACGCGTCCTTGCGGTGGCTCGAAGATAACCCTCGAAGTTCGTAGTCACCGTAGGCTTCCTTCATCCGTCTTCCACACACACTCTGGCGCCAGATGATGATCGTTCCATTGCCAACAGGCGCATATGGTGTCCGGTTGTCTACAGTGGTTGTGGTGTGTAGCAAAAAAAAAAAACTCACACTTCGCTACACAGCTTCCAATAAACACGACCTCCATATCTCAGGCAGGAGCAAGGTTTGAACATTGATCGAATAAAATGTTGTACCATATATGGGCTTGCTTCTAGGGAGAGCAGCGCCGGAACACCAAGAGCTGCTGCGCTCGATCCATGTGCTCGGAGGCAAAAACATGACCACCATAAAGGTGATGTTGTTGTTATTGTCTGCTCCAGTGTTCAATGCAAATCAACCTCCTATCGTAATTCGCTCCATTGCTCCCCATAGTGCTTTGGTATTCGAGGGAGGAAGTTATCCGAAATATGCACTCATGTTTGGAGTTGAAGGGGCGTGTAGGATGGGTTTTTTGTTTACAGAACGTCTAAATACCGGTGTGTCAGAAGTGCACGCCATAATACACAGTGTGTTCGCGGTGTTTTGTAACACACCGACAGCCAGCCCCTTGAACTGGCTGTATGCTCACCACTGTTGACATAATTCGCAATGAGCAGGGCAGGCCCGGAAGGGTGCATTCTGGCTCGCATGTACCAATGTTGACCGCATCGGAACATCGGAACATGTTCATTGTGACACGAGCACCACACGAGCGGAATGAGGGGTAAAATGTAAATTCATTACCCATGTCCAACAAAAAGTTGTTTAAAATTAACTTGCAAACGTCAAGATGCGATATGGCAACTCATTGTAAATATTGTGCTACCAAGCAATTGAAAACTGAGGTGGTAGAAGTCATCGACTGCTGGACAGGTTTGTTGGTGTATGAATCAAGCGCAATACGTGCGCATTGGATGCGTAGTGCGCATGGTTGTTTTATGTTTTATTAGCCGTGCACACGATGTAATAAATACCGAAATCACTAATACCTTATTCACATTAGACCTACAACATAAATAGTTAAACAAAATATGGAATGGGGGTGCACATTGTTTTTATATCATCGCGACCGCTCAGGTGATGGTCGTTTCCAGAGGTAAAGGTGTGTCGTGTAGCGTTGTGTTGGCAATGGTTGCGCCTGCCGTTGTTGCTGCTGCTGTTGTTGTTATCCGTGTGTTGGGTAACGTTGTTGTCAGCACCGGAGATATCGTTGTCGTTGGGAGCTCGCTAGACAACGTACCGGTTGTCGGTGCTGGTGATGTGTCGATTGGTGGCGATGTTTTGTCTGAGAAAGTCACGTTGGATGTTGTCACTGTAGTGCTGCTTGGTGTTGTCATTACCGTGCTCGTCGTAGTGGAGGACGTCGTCGTCGTCGTCGTCGTCGTCGTACTTGAATATGATGAGGAATCCATTCTAAGCTCGGTTGTTTCGGTTCTGGGTGGTGGCAGAGTGGTGTCCGTTGTCGTTTTACTTGCTTCGGCTTGTTTGGAAATTGTTGTTGTCATTCCAACTGTCACACCAACAGGCGACAGTGATTCCGTTACTGAGGCAACTTCAGGCGTGGTAATGGGCATTGTAATGGCCGTTGATTCCTGTGTTGGCATATCGGTGGAAGTCATTCTACTGGAGTGTGACTTTGAGCGGCTTTTTCTTTTCCGATCCTTTTCCCGTTTGGTGGATCGGTTTGATCTCGGTGTTATCAAAACGGGAGGATCGGTTGATTGCTCTAGCTCACTCTTGAGCGCACAGGGTGTGTTTAGCATTTCCACTTTCTCGGTGGTCGTTGCTGTTGGTCCCTGTGGAATATGGCCCTCGGATCCATTCGGAATGACCACTACCTGGGCTACTAGATTGGAAGCTTGGTGCTCTGGTTCATCCATGGTAGCATACATCGGTGCCATTGTGGATGGTGATCCTAGCAATGTCGGTATTAGATCATATTTTTGGCTCGGAATTTGAGCGCCTTGAATAGTCGGAGTTTGAAGCATTGGTAGGTTAGCGCTAACTATTGGAGCAGTATTTTGAATAGAAAGTTGGGCTATTTGAGCCTGAAGAATTGGATTATTATCTTGCGTAATCCTTAAAATGTCTGTAGGTTGTTGATATCTGGTGTCGATTGTGTGATCGTGACTTCTTGGCCTTGTTTCTTGGTATGTTGTACGTTGTTGATATTGATCAGCTGGTTGATATACGGCGGATTGTCCCATTTGATGATACAGTGAATCGGAACTGAAAGGCCCTTGCGTAATGTCAGCGGATTGATAGCATTTGTTCTGATCCTCGCTAAATGTTTGTCCTTGAGGGCAGCATTTCTTGGGACAATCGTGCAGGCCTCTGAAAAGCAAACAACAACATTTCAATCCCAGCGTTTGAGTGAATCTAAATAAAGCTAGCGTAACTCCACTTACATGCCCTCCTCGCAAGCGTAATAGCATTCAGGTTCCACTGGATCCGTCAAAAAGCCAGTGTACGGACAGATGATGGTTTCGATCTCCTCCTCCGTCTCTTCCTCACTACAATCCAGCTCCGGATATAGAATCGACACTATTGCCCTCAGCATCGGATACCGTCCGAATCCAGCACGCCCTCCATAGTCATCCTCGTCCACGCTGAAGAGGCCCATTCCGCCCAGCTGGTAGTGCTGCGCGTAATCTGCCTTCCTTCTCATCGACTCCACATCGTTGTAGGTGAGCCATTTTTTGGTGATTCCTTTAGTTAGCATTCCATATGGTACGTGGCGCATATCGTCCCATGACGTGCGGAAGGACTCGCGTGTTATCAGTTCCGTTGCAGACAAGTAGCTCAGGCGCATCACCGTCCTCAGCTTGGTCGTGGTAAAGGTATCGTTCTTCTGTATCTTGGAAATGTACAGATACGCATAGCACGATCCCATTATGACTATCTTCCGTGGATTAAGGCCCGCCTCAATGTAGGACATCACACTGTAGTTCTACGTACAAGAAGAGCACATGATTATTCTTTAGCCTTTAAAGACAACAGCTTATAACTTATACTTACGATATTTAATCGATCCCGCGGTCCTTGCCCGTACAGTGGCGAAATGTGTGTCGGAGATGTTGGATTATGGTAATCCCCCGTCAGTAGATTAACAAAATCAACCACCTCATTAATTCGCGGCACATCGTAGCTGATCTCAATGTCCTTCGGATCGACACCGACCGTTAGCGAGAGTGTTATAGCGCACGCATTCGTTCGTAGATAGAGATCGCGCAGGAACACGATCAGATTAGTACGATCCGATTCTGCACCACCGAACTGGGCAGGATAAAACCACGCAATATCCAGCCCACCCAGCTTGTGTTTGATGACGAACGAAATCAGCTCATCCGACAGAGCCGATCGACTTTCCGTGGTTTTGAGTGCCTTCGAAAAGTGGGACGACTTTTGGGCAACCCCTCCGATGGATATAATGAACTTTGCCTCATCACCAACGTCGCTAAAGTGTTGCTTCAGCTTGCAGAAACGGTTCAGGGAACGGCTGGAAGTTTGCAGCACCTCCAAACTTCCATCCTTACCGACGCCTATGAGGTCGATCAGCACGATATGTGAGCATAGACCGGTACGCAAACTATCGTAATCGTAGTGCTCGTTCGAGGCTGTGATAAAACAAACGATCATCGGTAGCTGCGCATTGCCCTGAATTTCGCAGGGTAGGGACTGCACTTGCACCACACCGTACACTAGAAACACCGTGACCAGGCAGCTGGCGGTGCATAGAGCTGTCCGCCATGGAGCGCTCATCACGCTTAGAAACACTTGCCTGGTGGCACACCAGTCGCGTTTTGGAAAATATAAAACCACTACAAAAGCGCACAATGTACATGCACACAATTTTGTTCACCTAGGGGGGTACGGGACACTTCTCGGCACACGGGTTAGTATCACGACGGCTTCTATAACGTGACCGCCAGGTGTCTGGCTAGCAATTGGTCGCGGTTTCGTAACCTGCGCCGACTTTTATACGACATTGATTAGAACGTCGTCGCTGCAGGCACAAAAGCACACCAAGAGCTGGTTTTGTGTGTCTGATGCAAATGCCGTCCCTTTTGGCACATGTCCAGTGGACGTTCTTTACTAGAAGGCATTCGAAGCGCATGCTATCAGCAATGCCTAGCTCTGGATAACTCTATCAAGAACGAATCGCAGCTAGGGAGGCGAGAGCGAGCGAGCGTACGGAGTCTTTCTGGAAGGGCCTTAATCGCACGAGGCAATTGATAAGCGGGAGTCATGGCCTTTTCGGGACATGTTTTGCGGCAAAAGGTGATGCACTTCGAAAGCTGACCCTTTTCCAAGTAATGCCCCTAGGTTGTTTCCATGTGTCCTATCAGACGGATGGATGAAATCGGGGCGACAACACCTAGTATTGTTTTGGAATTCCTTTTTTTCTGTTAATATCAAAATAAACCAAGCTTTGGGAGGAATGTTTGGTGCAGAACTAAAAACCGCGGTTTGTTTTCATTCACGGTCATTTTCAGCACAGGTTCACCGCGGACGTTTGCATGATCACGTTTGCAGTTCTTTGGGTCGTTTTTAAAAAATAGGTCCCAGGGAAAAGGGGTTAAGTTTTTAACTGACGGCTCTTTTTTTGTATGCTGTGCGTGGCTTGATGGTTGATGAACTTGCTGTTGTGCAGTAGGAATTTGAGTCGAATTCCGTTTTTAGTTGCTTCCGTTGCACCACGTGTTCCAATCAACGTTCAAAAGTGGTAGCATGTTGTAACGTCTACCATTGCGGCGGGAGAACGAGATACGAAGTTTTGCAATCAACTTAATGATGGATATGTTTTCCACCTTATTTCTAACAAGCAACAAAAAAGCAGCACGATCGATCAAGTGTGTGTTGGCACCATTAGCTGTCCATCGTGTATGACCGAAACATCTCTTTTGTTTTGCCTTGCCAGCACATAGACGGAAACACTCTGTTTTACTTGGCTGAGTGACACTAACGACTCTACTTACGGGTGTTGTTATCGGCAGAAAATACTTCAACTCCTAGAATAACATTCCATGGATCGGTTGGTTTATTCTTCTACTTTCTATCGGAAAATTAATTGATCTTATGAAAGAGCAAAAAAAAAACATACTCCACACTTCTCATAAATCATAGATACATGACAACAATTGTGCTGGTGTCATTGCCGCGGAATTCATTGGTGTCATTGGTCGATGGGAAGAAAAATTGACCAACCAACTGGCCACAAAACTGTATGTCGATGTGCTCAAGATGATGCCCGTTCTCTCAATAACTCCTTATTCCAGCAAATGGGAAGTTGGGGAGGATTGCTTTATCACGTCCCTTAATGCTTGGATGCACTTTTCTCGACCGAATCAAACACGAGCTCGACGATGGTCCGTGGTAGATGAGGAATCGCTTGTGATCCTTTCGCCAACGCTTTCTTTGCTTCCTGCTGTAGAATGTCATTGAGCTGACTGTGATAATGGATTGGTTTGTTATGTTCCCTTGCTTGATAATGGTGGAACGATGGTGGATTTAGAACACGAACCAGATGATAAATGTGGCCTAAAAAGTCACTTTGCTTGGGTGGAATAAAAGGAGGAACTTGTGAAACTCGCAGGACAAAGCGACTCCTCAAAGGGAGCGTTTGGGAAGAGAGTGGAAAATAATTAAAAACAGCCACTAATACAGCCTTGATCACTTCTAATCAAAGAGCTTGTGATGAAAAGCGAGCTCTTAGCATTGGTCCCTTTGAATGTAAGGGAAAATGAAACTAAAGCTCACAAGACCGACTCCGGAGCCCGGTTCACTGGTTCAGCAGTTGTTCATCATGCTTTATGTATGCGTGATGGTTCGTAATAAATAAGCTGCAGTGGCGCATAGTTTTATGTAGTCATTGGCTGCCTGTGTGATGTTGGTGCACGAATGTGGTTGCAGATGGGCAATAAAATTCAATTATCAGTGTCACACCTGGCTACCATCGCTACAACGATAGATCCTTTCGGGCGAGTTTTGTAAAACCAATCCCGTTCAGTTGAGCAAACTGCCGAACGTGTATGTAACTTCAGGAAAGCGCTTGCATGTCCTTTTGCACCGATTTATAACCCAGTGGCCAGTGGTTGACCGGAATAAATTGATTTGAGGTGAAGTCGATGGGTTTGAGGGTTTGACCACCACAACCATCATCCGATCTCGATTCTCGCTCCTCTCTGAAAAGTGGAATGTGTTTTGAGGCGCGTGTTGGGTTGCACTTCTCCCGATGCATATTTTATATTGCCCAATGTGTCCAGCTTGAAACTGTGTGGTGGTGGGCAAGTAATTTACCATTAATAATCGACCAACCAGCATGGTGCAATCCGGATCATATTGGAAAATGGATTTATATTTCAAGCAAACGGACGGCACGGCAAACTACTTTATTGCCCCACGGCGGGTGCACTTTCTGGACGGTAATGGCAAAAACACCGAATTCGCATGAATAAAAAATGCTTCTTAAGTCACGGACGAAAAGTGCAACTGGGCAACTTTTCATTCCCTTTACCAGCAGCATACAGAGTAGCAAAACAGACCACTCTGCCCCTAGGAAAAGTACAGCGAAACTACTGCTGCTACTCCGGCATATGTGTGACACAAAGTGGGAAGAACAAATGCCGAGGAAGGTGTAGAGTTGGTGTGGACAAAATGAAGGGACGGGATTCCATTTAATGGGTAAGCTTTTCTGTTGCCTTCTCGGCCACGACAGATCCATTTGGTGAAATGGCCCTAATGCACCCGTAATGAGCCTAGGTGAACACCTGGAAGCTTTCCGCGCCACGGAAGGAAATGCTTCATTGCACGCGACCGAAACAGAAACAAAAGGCCAAACGCCCGGAAAGGATAATTAAACCTTTCTCCCAGGAGTCACATTCTCCTTCTTTTTTTTTTTCTTTTTTTGGTAAACTCACAAACACACAGCCACATACACTGAAAGTACTTCCAGGCCTCATGTGCGGTACTTAAACACGATTCTGCAATTCGTTGCGTTGGAGGCAGATATATAAAAAAGCGGCCCCAGCGTCACGGTTCACAAAGTCACGCGGCACAGGTAATTTTGAAACAAAGATGTCTTCCCTTTTGGACAGCAGGCGGTACATTTGGTGTAATTGAGCCTCACGACAAAGGATGTACATACATCTCGGTGGATATTATCTGTATCCGTGGATGGTGGCGATTGGTAATGGGAAAACATAAGCTGCTAGACAGGAACAAAAATGCAAAAAAAAAAGGAACGGAACTTATGCTTGCCTCCCAGACTAATTCCAAAAGCATGGCAACACCGTTTTATTGCGCGCGCGTTCACGTCCCACAGATCAACGACCATAGACAACATGTTGTGTAGTAAGCGCGCGTCGTACGGCTGGAGCTTTTTGTGCATTCTTCGTGCGAAAGGAGGAATCATGCCATTTTTTTTTTTTTTCGTTCGGAGTATAGAACCCTGTTCTGCCATCAATGGCCATGGAATAGAACGAAAGAAGGAGAGCGTTTGCATTCGTTACGGGATGTGGAATTTCTTGCCGCTTTTGATACATTCCAGCGTTAGTCGTCTGTTTGGTGCAACAAAAAATAATCTGCCCGGGAGTCAACAGCGTCCGGAATAGTTGGGTGAGCATAATATCGATCCGTCTGCCAGCGGCCAATGCACCGAGAACTCGGAATCGACTGTCTGGCAAAACGTTGCCTGATGGATTGTATATAACAGCATAATAGTAAGGAAGAAAATAAGCTCACACAACATTCCCATTCCAGTTGGCTGTTTGCTTTCGGGGAAAGCTTTCGATTTAAATGAGAAGGATCTGTGAAAAAATGGACGATAATTTTAAAGCATATCTAGATCGTTTAACTAGCAACAAACAAACAAAGTTATCAACATTCTAACGTTGTTTATCACTCCTCTAAATAGGTTCGCAACCGTTACCGCTTCATCAGCAGCAAAAGTGAGAGCTAAAGCACAATTATTTATGGTCAGTTTCACTGCTTAATTATATCATAACTACCGCTACTCGCTACAGAGTTTTGAGAGTGAAATTTCGATCTTGTGTGCATTTATGTGCACTTGGATGCACCGGAGCGATCTGAAAGTAATTTTAATTCAATTTAAATCTCGCCGCCGCCGCACAAATCGTTCGTTCGCCATAAATCAACAACTCTATTTTGGTTGCCAGTGTTAGTGCGGAAAAAAAACGAGTTTTTCTCGCGCGGACGCCACGAAAGAATTTTGGATATCTCCATTTTCCATTTGCATTCTTCCTCCACAGGAGATTGCATTTTATTTATTTACTCATGATGAAATTGTGTTACAGTTATTTTACAGCAAACGGTCGCTCGAGAGCAGTAGTTGGAGTCGTTGGAATATGGTGCGATTGGTGGAATTTACATTTAAATTGTAAAGCAGAGCTAGATGATCAATGCAAAAACGATTGCAGTGAACCGTTTTTTCCTCCCATTAGCTCTATTCATGGTAATCGAAAAGCATCGATAGCGCTTACTTTAAAGTTTTCCTATCAGCAAAATCAGCATATGGCTCTGAGGCAAAACCAAACTAGTGTAGTGCAACGACTTCTTAAACTCTGAAACCCTCCAAAAAGCTAAGAAGAGTGCAAAACTCATCGCCTTTTAAACGCTTGCGATGTTTTACCTTCGAGCAATGGCTTTGGAAAACTTTGAATGTTTTTATCCCAGCTGTGGGAGGAGATCGTTTATGTTCGTGCCATGTTCAAGCATCCGTGTCCATGAGGTGACCGTTTTATAAATGTTCATCTCCAAACAATGAACTCCACCCAATCCCTGCGTCGCCACGAAGATGAGATGACGAAGCGTCGAGTGTGCTATCTTCACGGCTGAGGATGCTTCCTTATGGCTCCTTACAAACTAGCAAGAAGCAGTCTTCTTTGTGTCGCATCACACTTTGGTGTGTGGAAAAGAGGAGTAGGAGAAGAGTTACAGGCTTGTTGATGCAGACAGTAAATTCACACTCTAACGCTGTGATAGTATGTGTATCATCCTGGTTTGCTTCCTTTTCTCGTCCGAAGGAACGGTGTGAATCCTGACACTTTCCATCTTTTTTGTTTGTTTTTAAATAGAAACAAAGGAAGTGATGCATAAAAATGGGAAAGTTATATCCATGGATCATTGAGCTTTAGTTTGGTGAAGGGAAAAACTCCTGAGAACAAGGAACCTTCCTTTTCCAACTTGAAATTGCTGTCCACTGCTACTCCCCGGTGTCTGGTGATGGAAATGTTTTGCCTGAAGCACCCGGCACAGGGATGTTTGGCACACAAAAAAGGATGAATTATGTACAGATGATAATTAGAAAACTTCTCCCCCTGGAATCTGGACACCAGCTCCAAAAAACCATATCTCGTCAATCGTTGTGCTTCTCGTGATTGTGGGCTAATAAATTAAGCGCCTGGACGTGTGTGAGAATGTCCAGCGCGAGCGGTCAGAACCTGTGCTGAAAAATCGGACGATTAATTATTCAAACAGGATTCAACACACAAGCTCCACACGGCGCAACGCAACGCCGATGGTTGGTGCATTGCAGATGTAAAGTGTGCTGTTGTGCAGTGAAACACAAATGTATATTCTTGGATTTGCCCGAGTTTAAAAGTCTATGCCGGGTTTTGAGAAGGAGCGATCTTCTCTCAAGATCTCACCACCACGCACAATCGAAAACGAAATTTCATTCAATTATTTCAGGGGCCGTAAATTGGCCTATTGGGAAATTGTATCCTCTGGTTTGCTGGCCCGCTCAGGCTGAGTTTGTTTTGCAAAGGCGGAAACCATCAACATCATCCAGAATAAGAGCATCAATCAGCAGTCTAACTTGTTGATATGTGTATCGTACCGGCGTCTCGCGCCGTGTTCTGTAACTTACAACAAAAAACCAAACCATCGCTTCATTTCCTGCGTACATTTCATTCCTCGCTTCTAGACCGTGTGTGTTGGTGTGTGGTGCTGCTTTCTGCAGACTTCCATGCAGACAACATCTCGATCTGCGCATTTCATTTGCCGAGTGTTTTCATTCCATTCCAGTGGAGCGAAGTTCTTTCTCATCATGTAAATGGACGGCTGTTGTAGCCGTTGAGGAGTTGGGTGAGGAGTACCCGTCAATTCGGAGGATGTGTGAAGATTATAAACTTCCTGTTCATCCATGGCCCAGTAACGCACTCTTCAATGGTGTGATCCATTCCATTCCGAAATTGAGAACACAACACACAACACAGCGAGAGGTTGGAAAGGTGTTTTCCATGCAACAGCACAACCGTTTAGAGGGTGCCGTAATGAACAAGAAACACTTTCCATTTCCTGGAATATATCCGGCAGCAAAGCAGCAACAGTGTCGGTGTTTGTGGATAGTTCTGGTGGACGACGTTGTTGGACGTCGTGTCACCGGCGCACTTGAATGAGTTTATATTTAGAACGCTTTTTTAATTGAAATTTTAAAGTAGGACAAGAGCAGCAAGGAGCCCTTGTTTTGTTTTACCTAACCTATTTTAGAGGAGAGATAAGGCTGTAACTGGAATATTCTGGGAAGTAATTTGATTGGAAGTGGATAGATGGTTTCAGCACAAATATTCAATTGTTGTCGGTTATTCTGGAGCTTCCATTTGTTTTCGTTCCTCGCTGTGTCGTTCCGTTTCAATTCCTGTTTAGGTGAACATCACAGAAATATACCTTTTAAAAATCCCTTGAGACATCTCACGTGAAAAAGTATAAAATTATGATCCCCATTCGGAGTCCTCTGGCCAAAGAAATTCCACCTCCGCACAAAACAAAAAGATAATACGGTGTTCGAGGTGTTGAATTATATTGTTGATTTATTACACCCCGTTATGATTTTTGGAAGAGTTGAAAAGTTTCTTTTATTCGTGATTTATTGAATTAAGCCCATCGAGAGAAAAATATTGCTAACGGAGAGCATTCTTCTCAAGCAATGTCTCCAAAAAGTAGTCGTATTTCGTTTGTCACACGTTCCCTTAGTTTTCTTCTTTTTATTTTGTTCGTACCCTTGAGTGCTTTGTTGCGGATGCCGGCGTACGTGACCAACTCCTGCTCTGGTAGTAATTTTACAGCTCATCGAAGCACGTGCGTGCGGCTGTGGAAGGAAAAGAACCAATCCTAATACATTCTCTTGCCCAAAAAAATGTGTCAAGTATCCGCATTGCGCGCTTGTAGTAGTATTCACGTGTCACAATGAGGGGTCATCTTTCACCCTTCTGTGGGCACACACTGGGCCATGTTTAGCAATGCGATACGGTGCTCTCAACGGTTATACTACACTTTCGCAATTTCACTTTCGTTCAGCGTGTCAACTTGCCTTACATCCGGCATTGTACACTCTAAACCCTTCTGCGAGTTCCATTGGTGCTTGTTGGTGGTGAATTAGTTTTCGAGTCGATGGCAAGTAGTGTCTCCCTATGGAACCCACACGCATGCACAGTGTGTTGTGGCTGGAATTGTAATTGCATCCATCAAATTGCACCAAACACGCCGTCACCCCCCCCAGACACAGGTGTGCAGGTGTGAGGGCAGTCGTCCATCCATCCATTACTCTGACCACACGTTGCCCCACACCACTTCCCGCCCCAATGCGGGGTGTCTAATTGAAGGTTCAAGGCTCTCACCTTACTTTCCCTACGTTCAAAGTGCAAGTGCAACAACTCCTTCTCGAAGTACCCCAGTATGTGTATGTGTGTGTGTGTGTGTCCGCGTTCGTCGATGACAACGTTAAGCAATTAAAGAAAATGAGCTCCAACAGGAAGTGTTAGTGGAGCCGCGTCGGGCAAGGTTAGCGGTGTCTTTTGTTTACATTGCTTCGGTTTGCAGAAAAAAGTGCAACCCCCCCCCCTCCTCCCTGTTTATGCATTTCTAGTGCAGTGTTCATTCTTTTCCCATTCGACATTGTTATGGATAGGGGTTTGCGTTTTTTCTCTTTTGCTTTACTTCTTGAGACGCGATATTGTGATGATGAGTTATTGGAGATGCGCCACAAGGAGCCAATGCAATTGCAATGCTGCGGGGGTACGGTTTTTGCCTACTAGAATGTTGATGATGATGACGCTGCGCTTATAAACTGCTGCGTCATGTAGAAGAAAATTAGTCACGCAATAATGTGCGTGCGTATTGAGTGTACGCTTTGTTGTTTTGCCATTCCCAGCGCAACTTTGTAGGCCTTTTTAGAACAGGCGCAGTAGAGAGTAGGATCGAACCAAAAACCCTCCCTCACACCGGAGGGTCTATTTTCTAAAGTAATGATCCATTTTATATTGTGAACTCTTGCCGTGATTGGATCATGCTCAAATAGTGGTGGGCCCTTTCATTGGTCTTTGATGCCCATTTTTAGCATAATCGAGGTGAGAGAGAGTGGGAGAAGGAAGGAGCCTCCAAGCACCATTGTTGGCTACCCGTTGAGAAGCGACGAGGAGGAAGAGCAAGAAAAAGTCAATAATGCTAAATCACCGATTAATGTGTTCCCGTTATGCTGCTGCAGACCATAATGAACCTATCACATTTACAGATTAGGTCGTGCTTCTCTGGAGCCAGAGTGCCCACTCGGGAAAGTCCAACCAACAGTGTCTTGCTTTTGACCGTGACCCTGCCAACCGGGTATCTTGCTCGTCTGCCTATCTTTGGATCCACAACACAAGCGGACAAACCACAAGCCGTTAACGGATGGACGAAAATTGCCGCCTTCATCACTACCCCTGCGTTCGTGTGCAGTGTCTGCGATGGAAGCTTTTTGATTTCTCGAGAAAAACTTATGAGTCATCCTTGTCATCTCCGGTGTTTGTCGCTGGCCGGTTTTCTTTATTCCTTTTGTGTTATCCCTCTGTTTTACACTTTAGTTCTGTTGTAAACAATAAAAGGTACAAGTTTGATAAAACAAAAAGGTTTAATGGGTTATAATGTAGGCAAGATTCCACCGTCACGAATAAGCCCCCCTTGGAACATGCCCAATAAATGGCAAGAAGTCCGTTCCGTCCATAAGGTGACGGGTTGAAACATTTGTCGTGGTTTGCGTGTTTAGCGATTCGGTTGTTTGATTTAGTGGTTGAAGGTTCCTCTATGCCTTTCCCACAAGCGTTACCTTCAAATTGTGCGAAAAATGTACATTCCACATACAAAATAAAAAACCTCCGGGTGAATGGCGGAATGGACCAGCTTACACACACTCTTCATGTCACACCCATTTGCCGAATTGTCCATAACCGCGGCACAGTGATTGCATAAGTGTGTACTGAGGCAGAGGCAGCAAGCGCACACACACACACACACACACATCCAACTTTAACACCGAGGACAAATGCAGCGCAGCGTGTGTATGTGTGTGTCGCACGTGTCTTTCTACCGGTGACTATGGAGATGTGTTGTTTGATGGGTATTCAGTAGTGTGGTGTAAATCCAAAGCTTCTATAGTAACGTGAGGGAATGTTTCATTTACGGATTAGGCAGGAGTTGTGCTGGGTAGAATCTTTCCGCCTTGAATTAGTCTCTAATAATGAGTTTGGAGTGTGTGTTGTTAGCAAACTGTCACGTTCGTTTTGTTTGAAAAGAGTACTACTGTGTAGTTGTAAATACAACGGATGGTAATAGAGTTATCGTGTGAAAACATATTAGAACTTGGATCACTTCCGTGGGATGTGGCTTGGTTTTTTTGTTTCAACAGCGTGTGATTGATTTTCTCATAGCACACGATTTTTGCGATGCGACGACACCGAACCGAAGTAAACCTGGTACATACAAACGAAGAAACATCATTAGTGTCTCACAAGCACGGGAAAAGTGATTGATGTGCAGTGGTGTAGAATAAATTAGCACCTTTCCCCGGGGAAAAACGAAACCAAAGCGCTAGAACTAATCGAAATATTCGTTCAGTGCAGCATAAAAATAATTGCCATTGGGCTTTTTGTCTGTGGCACAAACAAACGAACAACTGACCTGAACCGAACGATAGTAGCGTGTACCAGTGCGCATAGTAAAACATTTCCTCCCTAACAATTTCTTTTGTGTGTTTGGCTGTATCTTTTCAGCTACAAGCAGCAGCAGTTGATTAAAAGCAAAAGCCAATCGGAGCTTGCCACCTTCATACCGGCGTCGGCAATCATCTATCACAACACGGCAAACAACGCCCCGAATGCAGCACCACCACTAACGCACGGCGGCAGTAATGCATTATTCGGTCACGGTGGAATTGCACCACCCCAGCCACCTTCATCGACAGCTTTAACCGGCGCCTCCCTTTCAAGCGCAACACCGGCGTTACCGGCGACCGGCTTCTACCGAGAGCAGAACAACAATCAACACAACAGCAGCTTCGGACACGGTTCCGGTCAGCAGCAGCACCAGCACCTGCAGCAGACGGAGGACGATTTCAGCTTTCCAGCGTTCGGTGCTTTGCGCCGCTGCCTGACGGAAGAGATGCGCCCAGATCAGGACGGTGCGATGGTGAAGAGTGTCTCCATTGCCGAGCGGCTGGCGGCACTGAAGAAAAGTGGCGAGGACGATTGGCGCAAGCGCGTCTCCAAAAAGGATGTGCCCGACGATGTGCGGCGGGAAAATTTGGTCAATGTAAGTATCAATTCAAATTCTAGCAAAAAAAATAACGGAGGGGGCGTAACGCATAAAGCTGTTTGAAAAAACGTTATGTACAAAAATTGCATACTTTTAGGCGGATAGCAATGTAACGCATTCGAATCAATTGGGTTACGGAAGCGAGATTGAGCTTACCCCTAAACAAGGTGGAATTTTGATGATCCGTGGTTGAAAGCATTAACCTTGAAAGTTCACATGTTCGCTGGCGTCCTGCTGCTCTCTTCCTTTTCCTTCCCTCTCCTCCGTCGAAACTCGATCGGAAGAAACAACCAGTTTTGGTTTTCACTGTTTTCTTTACCTTTTTATTTTTAGTTTAAGTTATGCTTCTCTTGGTGTACGGGTTTATGCTAAGTCGCATATATTCGTTAGCGGAACTCCCCCTTGAGATGAGGGTGGTAGTGGATTGGGAACTTGATTTCGATCGAGTTTGTATGTTAATTTGCATGTTAATTGTTTGCACAAAACTGACTGGAAGCAGCCCAGTCCCGGTGGCAGTAAGATCTCTTACCCGTGATTGTTTGCTGTTTTAAGTGTGCACAAGCACAGTTACTGTTGCAGTGGACGTGATCGTCTAGAATCTGGATCGTCGTTAAGTTGCGAGTTGCGTATGAGGAATACTTGAGTACTTTCCTTTTTTGTGTTTTGCTTCTCTTCGGGTGTGTCCGACAGTAAGAAACAAACGGATGCATTTATCTTGCAGGGTGCAGCGTTCCCCATGATCAATCGTTCTCATTTGTTTGCCGTTTTGTTTGGTGCTCTTAGGAATGCTACCAGAGCTCCATCCATTGGAAACAATGTAAAAGGTTTTACGATCGGTTGTATGTGCATTTAAAAAAAACGCTTCTTCTTCTTCTGAAGCCTTTATTGATTCACCTGCATCAAAACTCTACTGCTAATGGTGTGGTGGTATTGCTGTTCGTTCGTCCAGCTCGCCGGCTCTGCTAGATAAGATAGCAAAACACAGTGCACGATCTCCTTCCCCCCCCCCCCTTCTCAATCGACGGACGGCCACTAGAGTGCTGCGAGGTGCATCATCCATCAAGTTCAAACGACCACACAAAACGACCAACCTAAACGCACACCAAGTCAGACGCTTACTCGCTGGATGCGATTACTCAGTATCGGCCGGTACGACAACGCGTCACCATCACACACACTCGTTGTCCCGCGTCCTAGGCATCTCGTATCAGTAAACCAGTGTGTGTCCAGCAGAGACAACGCCACACGTTCAGCAGCATATCAGCACACACATCCGAACACTTGGTTTGCCTATATTGCCTGTCGTGGAAGTCTACTGGAAGTCTCTTCATTCCGAAACCAAAACAACGACGGTGGTAAAAAAGACAGGCAAACGCGCGCGCTAAGAATCGCAAAGCCGCAAACCGAACGCGCAGCGCACAACTGGTTCAGTTGTATCCTGTACGTGGTCGGCTGCTGACGCGTGCGCTCCAATGTTTGGTGCTCATCAGTGTTGGTGGTATTAGAGAACAACTAAACAGTAAACAAGACAGCAATACCAACAAAACGAAGGAAACAAAAAACAGAAGCAGTGGACGCAAGGGGTTTTCAAAATTCCGTGAAACACCCTCTTATTAAGCGTGACGTGCGAGAGTGTGGTAGTGGTGTTTGGGATATTCCAACGACTCTCTCCTCGTTGCCATCATGAATCATGCGCTGGTATTTGCTGGCCGAGACGGCAGCAACAACAGCAGCAATTGGGAAGACGCGATCACTCTCGGCGTTTGCATCGGTACGTTTCTGCAAACATTAGTCATCCCGGTGCTGCTAGTGATCGGAGTGCAATTTGCGGTACAGCTGTATAACGGCATACGCCGGGAGGCAGACCGACAGCTTCAACGGCACGCCGATGCATTGCAGCGCGACCGGCAGCGTCTGATCGAGGAGATCAAGCACGATCTGCTGCGGACGCTCAACAAAGGAGCGAGACAGGAGTTGTCGGAGGAAACGTTCACCCTACCGTCCCTAGCCGCCTCGAAACCTTCCGATGCGGTCGAGTGTGATTATCGTGCCATAAAGCAATCGGAATGTGAAAAGCACGTCGGTGCAAAAAGTGTAACCATATCAGTACCGAGGGGTTCTACCGCGAGCGCAAACAATGATGCACCAAAAGGCCCACCAGCTAACCAGCAGCCCTCATCAATAGCCAACGAATGGATTTCACCATCCCGCCGGTTGGATCGTAAAGAGTGCAGCAACATTGTGAATGAAATCATTTATCAAATTCAATCGGGCACGCGCCTTGGGGAAGAAAGCCTTAGGGCGGGCAGGACTGGGGGAAAACGGGAAGGAGGTGGTGGCACAACAGGAACACCACGTGCTCCAGTAAATGCGGAAGATTCGGCCGTACTACGGGACGTACATCGTCGCAACGTTGTGGCCCGCATGAAGACACTGTTTGAGCAACCGGCGGGGCGACCCAAGATGACCTCGGTGAAACTTGCCACCACCGCAGAAAAGCCAGCAGAACCACCGATACGACACTTCAGCAGCGTAGTGAACATTCTACGCCGCAATGAAACGAACTCTTCGCAGTACAGCTCGCGATCGATCAGTGCTAGTTTGGAAAATTTAAGACCATCCGGTGGTAGTGGTGGTGGATCGTTCTCAAAAGCTTCCTCTGAACCACCAACGATGTTGAGATTGAGGCGACGGATCCGCTCACAGCAAAGCCTGTCGGAATCGGTCGAGGACATTTTGGAATCGGAACGATTCTCCAAACGGCTCTCCCAGTACTCCATCAGTGATCTTTTGGACGAAGAGGAGGATGGCACCGTTCGACAGGAACCAACCGATCGGTACAGTGGCAGCATTCCGTACGATCGTGTTTCACGTGGTCTTAAAACCTTGTCCACCTTTTCCCTATCCGAGTTGCTACAGGATGACGAGCCTGAAACGGTGGAGGAGGTACTGGAAGAAGAAGAGGCAGTGGTACTGCGGCGCAAGTCGAAACCATTGGTAACACCCGCTTCCTATCGCAATGCAGTCGATAACATTGAGCAAATCCTAATTGCGGAAAACCTATCGAAAGACTACTGGAAGTACTCCATCTCGAACCTGCTGGAGTGTATGGAGGAGGACGGTGGTGATATCGTGTCGCTGCAGGAATATGCCCCAATATAGCACTTAAGGTTTGCCCCTCGTACCTAGAAACGCTTATCGCGGTTTAAAAGTCACCCCGAGCAGAGCTTAAGCGAGACAGAGAAACTGATAGCAATAGGGGGGTTGACTCTGTGCTGGTTGTTGGTGAGCTCCCGAGGATATATCCAGCAGTGTGGTGTCTGTAATACTGTGTCAAGGCAGCTTAAGCTTGACAAGTACAACTGAAGGAACTAACAAAAAAGTAATAACGAAGAACAAGAAGTAACAAGAGTAAATTCCGTTAAGGCTGTGATTGAATTTATTGTTGCACCATTGTGTGTGTGTGTGTGTGTGTGT
>KB681390.1:0-16578 GCA_000349165.1 Anopheles christyi | reverse complement strand
ACAGTTTTATACGCTGTGGACTGTATTCCTTTTCAAAACATACCAGACATTCTTCCTTTCCTTCCTTAGTTTTTAAGTTTTTCCTTCAATCTCTCTCTCTTTCTCTTTCTCTCTCTCTCTCTCTCTCTCTCTCTCTCTCTTTCCTACATCATTCAGTAACAATTGAGGAGAGGTACTGAAAATAGCGCACATTTTAACGACCATGTGCACGGAAGTCCAAATGACGTAGTTCGAAAAACGTAAAATTGACTTGCAACCATTTTCAAAACAAATGGCATGGTGTACGCCTATCCAACTGAACATCAGCTTTATTGCAAAATTTAAACAACACGCATCGAATTTTAATTCAAACGCGCAATTTGCGTCTTTGTTTCGCCCCTCGTATGAACAGTTGCGTCTTTGTGTTGGCGTATTTGCGACAAAAGAAAAAGTCGGTTTGCAACAACGCATTTCTGTCTCCCATCGGCATCATTGTATTTTTGTTTTCATCATTTAATGAAAAGAGATCATTGAGCAATCGGTACGCATGAATTGTTGGCCAATTTTGATCCCTTCTCACTAGAACATGTAATCCGTAACCTATCCTTGACCGTGAAACAATCACACCGTACCATGCCATCCTGCAAGAACCGAGTTTGCAGAAACGAAGTCCAATATGTTTGCAAGTCGACCGAATTTGTTTGGGGTATCATTTGTGGTTACGGTTTCTCACTACAACCGGCGCAATCTACACGGCTGCGCTGCTGTTGTTAGCTGGTGACGCGAGGTAGGGTTTTCCGATGCGTAGCAGTTTCCCTCGCGTAACGGAGAAGGAACCGTCGGAAGTTTGGCGTGTCCCTCGCCACCTCTCTACCACTCGTAGGTGCGCGTGGTTTTCTACAGCTGTCTGTGTGTATTGCATGTGACCAAATTAGAAGCAAAAATTACGAGATGCCACCGCAACAGCCCTCTCCATATCCCACCCTCGATCGAAACGCCAAGACACAACGCCATCGAAACACAACGGCTGTGATGCAAAAGTGTGTGTTGGCGAAAATTTTATAGTTCATTAACGGTGCGCGTATGGGACCGTGCGTCGATCGGTGGACTGTCGATCGGGGATGGTTGGAAGCGGACTGCTTCATTCGTATGGTTGTTTGCCAAAAAGGATGGGAGCGTGAAACGTTTTTCCTAAATTGGTACTGTAGCCGCTTCCATTTTCCACTGGGTCAGAAGCATGACAAGGATTTTCTCACTCTCGTATTCTCTTACGGTGATTTTTGCAAATAATCTTTTCTATTCAATTCAACAATATGAATATGGATCTTACCTGATTCACGATAGCACGACGATCTTCCTCATTCTTTATCTCACTCAGCAAGGCTAACAGTTGCGTACAGAAGCCCTCCTTTGCGGCGTAGTACACCCTCATCATTGCACGCTCCCGGAGGGTTTCCTTTTCCCGCTCCAGATCTTCCGATTCTTTAGTCATTTTTGCCGTGCCTTCCCGGTTTATGGACCGCGTACGCCGCTTACGGCACGCGGCACCAGCACTGCCTTGAGCCGACACTTTTGTAACTTTTACACGCACACGGAAGCACACTTTACTAATGGGTGAATTTAATAGCAATATATACCTTGCTTAGGAATCCACTCTTGACGAAAAATATAAGCTCGATTCAAAACTAACCAAACACACCGAATTGATCCAGATCACCAAACGAGCTTCGAGTTTTTCACTGCACTTACAACGCAACTGACGGACAAAGAATGATAATGTTCGCTCGAGCTGTCCCTTCGCGATCTTGGTCGGAAATAAGAAAATCTCGCGATCACGATTCTTTCCCGACGGAGTGTTTATTTATAAATGTTTGTTATTATTATTTTGTTTTCCTCCTACCCCCGCGCACTGTCAATTGCGTCAGCTGTCAATTGCGCGATGCTGCCAAGATTTCTACAGGCGCATTGTGGGGTAGCGCTGAACTACCGACCAAAATATCCGTGTATTATGACATTTGTCAAATGTTTGTTGCAGAAAGGAAAAAGAGATAAAAACTTTTCCTTCCCTACGACTTCACGTTCGTTTCGTTGGCATTTAAATAGTGGATAATTGAGCGAATTGTAAGATAAAATCTAACTTTACGATTAACGAAATGGGCCTTTCGCACAGTGTTGCCGTTCCGGGAGGCGGAACCGAGGGATACCATGTTTTACGGGTGAGTTTTCGACCTTAAAGCTGGAGGGACAAGCCGACAGATGACGTGTTCATTTTCGATGCAGCGATTTCCTCCTCCTGCAATTACGGGGTGGACGAGTGGAAAGCTCAAGTGTGTTGATGTGTGCTGAATTGTTTACGAAAACTCTTTGTACAGGTGCAAGACAATTCACCGGGCAAAACAGCAGGGCTGGAAGCATTTTTCGACTTTATACTCGCCATCGGAAACACTCGGCTGGATCAGGACAATGATACGCTGAAGGAGTTGCTGAAGGCAAACATTGACAAGGAGATCCAGATGACGGTGTACAGCAGTAAGACGCAAAACATTCGTCTGGTGGACATAATGCCAAGCAGTACCTGGGGTGGTCAAGGGCTGCTTGGGGTTAGCATCCGATTCTGCTCGTTCGAGGGCGCCAATGAGAACGTGTGGCACATTCTGGAGGTGCATCCGTCGTCCCCGGCAGAGGAAGCCGGATTCATTCCGTTCACGGATTACATTATTGGTGCTGATTCGATACTGCACGAGAGTGAAGATCTGTTCACGCTGATCGAATCACACGAAGGTCGTCCGCTAAAAATGTACGTGTACAATACGGATCTAGACCGTTGTCGGGAGGTGACGATTACTCCCAACTCAAAATGGGGTGGTGAAGGAAGCCTCGGGTGTGGTATTGGTTATGGGTATCTACACAGGATACCAATTCGCATGATGCCGAGTGATGCAAAGGGGCCGCTGAATGGTGAAGCACAGTCCGTACCGGTTGTTCCGGTTGGTACTGCGGCCATGTTCCCGACAACGACGACAGCGACGCAAAATTCAATGGTAGGATCGACCGTAGACATGACGAATGCAAACCGTTCCGTGCCCTTTATACCGATGGTACCACCGTTGGCGAACACGTTTGCAACGCCGGCTAGTAATGCTGTCCATGATCTGCTAACGGTTTCACAACCAACCAACACGATGATAGCAACGGCAACGACAACACCGGCGGTAGGCGATCTGGCCAATCAGTTTGCTAATCTTTCTACAGGAATGGTTCCAACGGATCAGGTTAACAATAATGTAGAAACGCAAACTACACCACTGCAACCGACGTACAACGATAATGCAGTACAGCAGGGAGAAGTAGCATCACCACCAATTCACATCGGTCCTGCCATCTATACACCACCGGCCGGAGCCGTTGAACCAGGTAAAATTTGTAAGTGAAATAATCATAGTCTATTACTACTATAAAGAATTATGCTACTTTCAGTTCAAACTCCTTCAACGAATGGCGATACTGTTCCTCCACAGCAGGTACCGCTAGCAAACCTTCCCTATCCGACATCTTCCGTACCCTTGCTACCAACGGGAGCAAATCCCTACTCGATGGCTAGCACTGTGCCACCCCCGTCGACATTGGCCAGTGATTTCTATCAAATATATGGATCGACGGCTGCACCTACAAGTAGCGGTACCGGAATAGTATCGAGCGCCAACAGCTACGCCATGTCCACCACAATTGACTTTCTGCAGAGCCAGCAGCAGCAACCGTCGATGCAACCACAGCAACCCTGGGGCTCGCAACCTCCAATACAGATGTACTCCACGTACCCTCAGGTGCAGCCGATTCCTGACCCATCACAATCACCAGCCCACCACCAACCGGCGGGTGCTGGTGGTTCGGTCCCGGCCGCATCCTCACTATTCCAAAGCAATGCCGTTACGACACCCATCTCCCTGCCCGGCATGCCGCCGATAACTGTTAGTGCAACGATTCAACCGGAAGCGTTAAGGGGGCTACAATTCACTAACGCTCCTGTATCGGGCGCCCAGCAGCAACCTCCATTAATGACCATGCCTCCAACGCTGCAATGAAACGAATGACAACTCGAAATACGGATGAACGGTTGGTAATTGTGCAATCACGCTGGATGTTGTACATAGGAAGCAAACCTTATCTGTTGGAACAATCTTTCGTATCCGATTCGAAGCTTACCATCGATGGAAGAGATGCGAGGGTGCAATTTTTGGTGCATTTGGTTGCCCTGCGTAACAAACCAGATAAATACACAAGTATGATTTTGTCTTGCGCTTTACGTTATGTCTAAGTTTAGTCAATCTATGAAAAATGGATAAAGTATCGTTATCTTTATTAAATCTAAAAAGAATATCTTGTAAACTAAGGATTTTGAGTACAATTGTTTTACTGCGTGTGTATTGCAAAGGAAAGAAGTGTTGTAATATATTTAAATCTTTCACTTACAAATTATACTTATTTGAAAATAAATTAGTAAGGATATAAAATTTCTTATTATAAGTATGAAGGGTTAACTTGCCTCAGTAGTTTAGATCGCATTCGCACTACTGTCACCCCAATCGTGCTGTCAAAACGACACTGAAGAAAAAAACAAAACTAAATTGTTCACTGCAAAAGTTGTTTTCCTTCGCTCCGGAAAGTTACACTCCGGAAGATTGCCGGCCACCGTAAAATGTCCAGCCTTGTGCGACTGAGCAACACGCCACTGGTGCGTAGCCTCGTGAACCACTCGCTACGCAGTGCCCGGCTGATTTCGTCCTCGCAGAAAAACCGCGATGCAGCCACGCTCGAAATGCCGAAGAAGGCGGCAGCACCAAGCAGTACAGCTGCCTCATCGGTCGGCACCGGCCGGAACTGGGTTAGCTATGGCTTCGACCGGAAGGACGAAACAAACGACCGCAGCGCCATGAACGCATCGTTCTTCTTCACCGTTACACTCTGCCTAGTGCTGGGCTCTGCCTACTGGGCGTACGTTCCGGATCCACAGCTCCAGGATTGGTCCCAGCGTGAAGCATACCTTGAGCTGAGACGCCGGGAGGCAGCTGGACTGGAACCGATCAGCAAGGACTTTGTCGACCCGGCCCAAATTGTGCTGCCATCGGACGAGGAACTCGCCAACACCGAAATCGTCATCTAGAAAGGAGTAATCTGTAGCGGTCGGTAGCGAAGAGAATTCGCTGGATTATGTAATGATTCATCTGAAAAAGGGTTGGTGAAGTTTTTGTCTCGTTTGTACATAACAGCGAACAGGAAACGAAACATGCGAACATTGTAGCAGAGTGTGTGTCGTGAGGTGCTGATGAAGCTGAATAACGAATAATAAATAGGGAAAATCTTAAAAATGTGTGTTGTGTAGTTTTTGGTCATGCATTGTTTTGATTAGAATCGAGATGTGTCATACGAAAAAGATCTAAAATAAAAGAGATGAAGCTTTCCCTGCTTCACATCGTGTATAAACGTCGGTCGAAAGCGTTATTCCAATATTCCGTTCAGTTTAATATGTTGCACACACAGTTAAATGACTGTAAAACACAATTTTAGGCAATAAGTAGTTTTAGTAATATTTAATTAATATTTATCGAGAATTTATTAATTTATTATAACCATGTAACGATGTGACGGATGTTTTAACGGTTGCGGTGAAATTTTTTAAAATAAATTGTCTATTTGAACAAAATAACAGTTGACGACTGTCAAAATAAAAACCGTCGTCTCTGCGAATCGTCATATCTCGAGGGGGTCGTAACTCGGGGGTCTCCTGTAGTAAAATAACCAAAGCATTTAGGTTATCTCTGTCTATCTAAATTTGCTAATTCGATCTGAATTTTGGTTGAAGCGATTGGTTGAAATCCTGAATCAAAACAGGAGAACGAACATTGGACATACCTTTACCGCATGACGTTCATAACGCGCTCGAAGAGAAAGGATTGTCAAATATTTCCGAAACGAGCCAACCTTTCGCATGCCTTATTTAGGTGCTTATTTTGCAGCAGAAAATGCGCGTAAATAAAAAATCTTACTGAAATTTGTGAACATATCTACACAACTAAGCCACGCCATTCACGCGCATTCGAATATTGCCAAGCATTTTCGGCTACGCATGGTGTGCGTGAACGAGAGTAAAGAACGGTCGCACAAATATGTATAAAAAATGGCGCCGCACCAGTTTGGTCGCCCGTGAAGAATTTGTTATTGTGAACAACCCACTCCCCCTACTGCAGCGATAGTGTGTGCCGTCGTGGTCGTTGTCGTGGTCGTCGTTTCGTAAATAAGTCGGAATTTCCAGCCTGGGTGTTATGAAAAGGGTGTGAATAGTGAACCTTGCTGGTGCTTTCAAGGGTGCAGGTTTTAAAAGCAGAAAGTGGAAGAAAAGTCAGAAAATCCGGGAAGGAAAAGCTGTCCACAAATTTAGTGCGTGTCGCCTGGGAGCTGCCGCAGCAAGTGCACGTAGCGCGCGCGCGTGTGTGTGAATGTGTATGTGTGCGTGTATGTGGATGATTGTTTTTAATTTAGCAACCACGGCAAAAACAACAGCTCCTCGCAGCCGGGGGCAACCAGTCAGCAGCAACCAACAATAACAGAGCACCACCACAGACATCAGCCATGGCTGATCAAAACGAGAAAATTCTTCAACGCCTGCTGCAACAGGACGGGAACAGCATTTGTGCGGATTGTGATTCGAAAAGTATGTATTGGGGAGGGGTTGAGGATGATGAGAGAAATTGGGAGTCTGATATCCTGTAATCTGTAGGTCCGTATCTCGCCGTGTGTGGTATGAGTGTATGTAAGTGTGCGGTGGCTTAGCTCAACATATTATAATCACAGGAAGTATTCAGAGCGGGAACAGGCCTAATAGGTTGTGCGCCACAGCGCGTTGCATAGTTTTCTCCTTGACCAACTGTGTATGTGTGTATGTGAGTGCCTGTATGCGATGTTGGCAGCAGTTAGTGTAGAAACGCAAATAGCAAAATAATGACTCATCCAATCATTCGCTCTTCTCTTCTGCTCAATCGCTATGTCTCTTTCGGTCTCCCCTTCCCTTCTATTCCTCGCATCAAAGCATAACATCGGTCTAATGCCATAAACAACACCAATCAGACTCGTGTGTGAGATGCGTTCGCTCTTAGCGTGGGGACACCCTATGTTTTGTTACACCTCCTCCTCCTTCATCTTCTGCGGAAAAAATCTCACCCCTTAAGGTGCATAGCAAAAGAAAAAAGGCGTTACATGGCTCATCACGATTTAAAACCGTTTTTGTTCGCTCGAGCGTTTATTTTTTGTATTCTCCCTTCTGATTAGAAGATATTGGGCGAGCGTGCGCGAGTGAGTTTGTTTCGCTACGATTTTCTGTCGCATCCTTCAGTGACACCTGGCATCTCCACCTTCTCCCCACTCTACCATCCTGTTTTGAACGACTCGCTCACGTTTCTTACACGTGCACCGTCTGATAACGCGGTGCACTTTTAATGCGTAGAATACGACTAGAAGTGAAAGGAAGTGAGAATGGCGCCAGAAGTGAGAAGGAAGAGAAAAAAACGATCTCTTGTTCGACCCCCCCGAACATATTTATAAAATTAATTTTTTCAAAGGGGAAGTGGAAAGTTTGGGAGAAAAAAGGGCGCAGGCTAAATAAAAGCGCTATAAAAACGTGTCTGGAGGGAGGGCGAGCCAGCGTAAGCAACTCTCTCAGCTCACTGGCTCACTTGCTCACTCACGCTCTTTTTCTCTCTGTGTGCGGTATTTTTTTGTTTGTTGGTAACTGCGTTGTTGGGCAGAGAAGGAAGAATACACGGGAATGGGTAAAAAACAAAACTCCTCATAGCATACAGGCACAAGGTTAATGCACTCCAGAAAAGCATCGAAAACGGCCCATGGGTTGTTGTTATTGTTTCCATGGTGTTCTTGCGTTCCTGCATCCTGTTGTTGCTTCCATTCGTTTATCAAACATTCTCTTCTCTTTGCAGGGGATTTCTACATTTATTGTGAGTTACTCATGATTGAACTTAATTATTTTCCTTAAAAAAATCAACATTTTTACCATAAATTGGAAAAGGAAAAAATAAAAACTAAGGCAACGATGTGTAAAAAAACCTTTTGGAAAAATACAACCCAAACCCTGCAAAATGCAAGGGAGGAAGGAAATTAGGCATAGGGCACAGGTGTCGTCATGTTGCGTCATGGGGTTTGTTTTGATTTTTACCGTACGAGTTCTATATACCAACTCCCACCCGGAGTGGTGATGCTTTTCCTAACAGTAGAGATAATAAATAGGGATCACCTTTACGCTGCCAATTGATAGGTGCTGTGATTATTTGGATGCATGATGAGAAACGGGTTATATTTTCAAAAAACAAACTCATAATATACTATCGTGCACCGTCGAGTGGGTCGAATGCCAGTTGGGGGCGGAGTAAATGTCAGCCAACAACGCAAGAACATTACCAAAGGCGGCATTACATATCTTGAAAATGTTGTGGCTATTTTTTCTGTTGCGATCACGCGATGTGTGGGTTTTCTTGATCATATTGGTCTGTGTCTGTGTGAATGATTAACGAGAGAAAGAGAGAGTCGACAAATGGGGCTGGATTAATAAACATTAATAAATTGACATTTATAAAGCTGGTAATATTGTATCCTGCGATTATCATTTGCTTTCTACCAGATCTAGAATGGGCCTCATACAATATTGGCATCTTCCTGTGCACCCGTTGTTGTGCGGTTCATCGCAGCATGGGTGCGCACATATCGAAAGTGAAACATCTCAAGTTGGATAAGTGGGAGGACAGCCAGATCCAGCGCATGATCGAGGTCGGGAATAAGGCGGCCAGACTGAAGTACGAGAACCGTGTACCGGCTTGCTATCGAAGACCAAAAGAAAACGATCCACAGTAAGTGGTTCCTTCTGATCAAAAAGAAGTACCGTCGATTTAACGCAATATCCTCTTCAATGTTTTAGAATATTAATCGAGCAATGGATAAGGGCAAAGTATGAGCGGCTAGAGTTTTGCATGATCGAACGCCCTAGCTACACGTCCGGTCGAATGGAAGGGTTCCTGATGAAGCGCGGCAAGGAGGACAGTCGCTACCAGCCACGCAAGTTCGTACTATCCGGGCTACACGACACGTTACGGTACTACGTGAAGGAAAAGCGCGAACCAAAGGCCATCCTGCGAATATCGGAACTGAATGTGGTGTACGCACCATCAAAAATTGGTAACCCAAACTCGCTGCAGCTGACCTTCATGAAGGATGGGACCACACGTCACATCTACGTGTACCATGAAGATCCGGAGGTGATCAACAACTGGTATATGGCGATACGGTGCGCCAAGCTGCATCGGCTCCAGATCGCATACCCTAGTGCATCCGAGAGTGACCTGGTCGATCTGCTGACGCATGATTTCACCCGCGAAGGTTGGCTGCTAAAGACGGGCCCGCGGGCAACCGACAGCTATAAGCGTCGCTGGTTTACGCTCGACGATCGCAAGCTAATGTACCACGACGATCAGCTCGATGCGCATCCCAAGGGGGAGATCTTTCTTGGCAACCAGCTCGACGGGTATAGCGTCCGGATAGGGGCGCCGCCCGGTGCCAAAGATCAGGGTTTTAGTTTTACGCTATTTACACCCGAGCGGGTGTACAACATGTCGTCAAATAGTGAACAAGATCGGGACGAATGGATTGCAGCGATACAGAACGTGTTGGAACGACCGCTTAGCCCGCAGGACAATTCAAGTAAGTGAATGCAGTGTGAGTTTATCACAATATAAAATCATTTCCTTTTTGCCTCTTTGGTTTTACAGTATCGGCTCGACTAATACGCAAGCGGGGCGGAACCAACCCAAAGAGTATCTTTACGGGTAGGTAATACAGCGCACAAACCCTTCGTTAGATAGGACACTATTGTAAGAAGCAACGAAATCGCCAGCCGCATCCGTCGGGTTCGATAAATCGATCCAACGAACAAGCATCATTTTATGGTGGCACATCGTAACTCCCAACATCGTCGCGTAAATTGCAGACCACCTGTTTTCCAGACGCCGTATAGGAACGCATAAAAATACGACGTAGATTCTACGAAGGTGGAAATACCGCCGGATCCATATTTCTACTAGGAAACGAACTAATGCCGAGTTGCACTAGTAGTAACACGCATGCAGCTTAAAGTAACATGTCGGCTTGGGCCAATTATATCAAATCACATACTGTAGATCTGTTTCTCATTTTTAGACTGTAGCTGTAACGCAGCTTCATTACAAGCCTTGTTTATGTTGTTTGTGAGCCTGTGAGCTGCAATATTAGTTCGGTTTTTTTTTAACGAAACGAACGTGGAAAAAGAATGATAAGCTACGAAAGACCTCTGGATGGTATTTATTTTCATATCGTTTATTCATTGCTTTTGAGGTGCCGGCATTAGGAAGATTATAATTAAGGAATGCATAAAGCCCCAGCAGAGCAGACACACAAACACACACGAAAACGATCTATTTATTGACAAACACAGAGACTAAACTATATTATGAAATAAGCGCAACAAAGAGATAAGAAAATAGCTGGGAAATACTCAGCAATATTGACAAATAGAATGGTTAAATAGGCAGCAAATAATGGATAAGCAAGTTTGCGATTTTATTTTGATATCCCTTCAATGATGAGGCCGATTTTTTACCTCCCTTTGTACCTTTCTGTTTCTATGTTTGATTTAATGCACGCTTAGGTATATGCACAAATAGACCATACATTGACGCAAAATGCACGATTTTTTTGCAAACCATTTAGAGCAAGAACAAAATAAGGTTATTAAATATTCAGCATGTTTGTGGATAGCACGCGGTACGGTTTCGTTTTCGTGTTAGACCAAGTTTGCAGAAAGAGTGCAGTTTTAGAAATATAAGCAATCACTTTACACTAAAATGTGTGGGTGTCAACCGGTTTATGCCGGTATAAAATAAATCTGTAGGGGAAACATTGAACGAAACTAAAAAAGTTAATGGTAATGAAATTTCTAGAACAGAACGATCAGTAAAACTAGATTTAGAAGTACATTTTGCTTACAGATTTCGTAAGCGCATTAGATAGGCAAAATTAAATTGAGCAAAATTAGTGTTGAAGTGATGCTGCAGGACAACGCGCTGGTGCGCAACGCCACGTAAAGTTCAGTTGTGTCCAGCGCAAAAATGCTGTACAGGCTTCAATGCAATTTGCCGAGCGCGATTGCGAATGGTGTAGTTGACATCGCTGGCACTAGATTAACCGTGGTTCCTATGCCCAGGTGGCGAATCGCTCTCAGGGTAGCTGTAGAGAAACTGCCGTTAACTTTAGTGGACTGTGTCCTTTTTAAACGTACGTTCTTTTGTATATTACGACATTTCATCACACAAACATCCACCTTCACATAAAGAAGAAAAAAAAAACTCCAGAGACTCTGCTCAAACTCTTTGTTTTATTGACGAAGAATTTCAAAACCAACCCTCGTATAAGAAGAAAGGGAATGTAATCGGACTACGAATAATTACACAAACAAACAAATAAAAAAAAAAATGATCAAAACGCATCGAAACGAAATTCAACTGCAACAATGAAACCAATACACTGCCCCCAACTTTTAAAACTTCACTGATTCAAGCCCAGGATGCAGAACGGATTACGAGTAAACCGAGTGCATATACACTTTCGAAGTCGGACGGAAACAAATGTCGTAATAATAGTAGTACATGTAAGTAAGTGAGAATTATATTCGAAGAGGCGCATGTAAGAGAAAAAAAGGTAACAAAAAAGAACTACAATAATTTGCCAAAAATAGCTAAATATTAGAACAAATCGTTCTGCAAACACACACGTGTAAGGAGTTCGTGAGACGATACAGACGAAAGACTAAAGACTGTACCGAGTAACGAAAGCAACAAGAATAAAGCAAACGAAAAGTTTAAGTTGGACACATTTAAACACATTGAAAACAGATTTCATTCATCGATACCGAATTTTGATACTATTTTGGGTAGGGTACGATCGTGTATGGCCCTGCTTCATTTATCATCCAACTTATCCAATCCTTCTCGATCGATCGTTCGAAGGTAACCTCATGAAAGATAGGAGTACGGTTTGTTTCGCGAAATTGCATGCGTTCGAACATCTTCATCGCTTTCGTGTTGGTGTCCTTTGTGATTGCTATATAATGTTGTAACTGCAAGCGTTCTACACCGAAAAGCAACATCAGCAGTGTAGCTTCCCAACCGTAACGTTTCCCCCGTGCTGTCGGTTCTGCGATCATAATTTCAATTTCACCCGTTAAACGATCATGCGCCTGATCGTCATCTTCTGGTTGCGATTGAATAAAGATGTTCGTGTCACCAACTAGTGCATCGATTTCGTCCTTTGTATGTTCGTACCTTTGACGATCGAGAATGAGAAAAGTGCATTCTGCAATAGAAGGGAGCCGATTGAGTAGAAAATATTAGTAAGTGAAGAAGGATTTTCTAATTGCACACTTACTGTCCTCATCATTTCGCCAGCTCGCCTGCATTTGGTACTCCTCTTCTAGGGTAAGTGGTTCGGAGGCTGTTAGCTCCTGTAGCTCTTCACTTTTCATCCATTGGTGATATCTGTCATGGTCACAATAGAAATAGCTTTTTAAGAGATTTCTCGATAAATCGTAAGGGGTTTTTGCTTACTTCTCCACGTGTTTACTCTCGTACGGTACCAATATTACGTTGTTACCGATGATCTGAAGATGTTCGTTAACCTTCATGCCGATAATACACCAAACGAGCTGATGAAAGGTGACATAAAACAGATAAAAATCATTGATGAAAGAGGTATTAAATGCACCGTTTTAAAAAAATACTTGAACGCCATGATCATGTAGAGCTTTTACCAACATTAATACACATTTGGATTAACTTAAAGTTTGTTTTATTTGTGCATATTTCCTATGCAGTTTTGCAGGTCAGATTAATAAAAGTATTGTATTGCCATTCTAATCTTAAATAGTTTTCTTCAGCTGAGCTAGCTTCGTCAAACAGGCATCGCGCCATGCACGTCTCTCCGGCAGCTTGTCGATCGGTACCATCTCGTCCAGCTCTTTGGCGACTTGTTCCGCCACCTTGCCCTCCATGCGTGGGGTCGGACCCATCGTCTGGCTGACTGCGTAGATCGTATTACAGTAACGATCGCAGTAGTTAAGCATTCCTTCCGCATTCAGGTGTGCCGTTTCTAGCGGTCCCAGGAATGCATATCGCATGCCCAATCCCTCCGACATTACGACATCAATGTCTTTCACGCTAAGAATACCGTCGGCCACCAGGCGCCAGGTTTCGTTCAGGATCGCATACTGGATGCGATTCAGCGCAAAGCCTTCGATCTGCCGTGACAGTGTGACCGGTTTCTGACCAATCTCCGTCATTAGTTCGCGTGCTTTGGTTGTGTATTCCGCTTTGGTCCACGGTGCCGGAACGATCTCAACCAGCGGTACGTAGTACGGAGGGTTGACCGGATGAGCTACCAAGACCTAATGAATGATGATGTTGTAGGAGGAAAATGAATTTAACTTCGTTGGATACTAGCATTCATGGATATAGGCCGTACCTGAGCTCGATGCTTCATATCTTCGCTGAACAGCGACGGCATAAAGGTGCTCGTCGAGCTGGCCAAGATTGTGTTCGGTCCAACCAACCCATCCACTTCCGCGTACAGCTTTTTCTTAATGTCCAACCGTTCCGGGACACACTCCTGCACATAGATTGCATCCGTGATAGCATCCTTCAGGTTGTCCGTTCCGCTAATGCAGGCGAACTGTTCCGACGCGGTCAAATTACCGCGCAGAAACCCTTGCTTCTCGATGCTGTCTAGCTCCTGCTTGGTTTCCTTCAGTGCCTTTTCCACGATATCGGGGATGATATCGTAAATCGTGACCTGATAGCCAACGCCAGCAAACAACATTGCCCACGAACGTCCTATAAGACCGCTGCGCGCCAGGAAAGGAAATACAAGCGGTTACTCAATGTCAGTGCTAGGTCAGTGTGGGCAATTTATGTGTGTTTGTTTATGTCTGTTCTGTTTGTCATGACTGTAGCTCTATCTCCTACTGTGCAATGTAAAAAGATGCAAGCAGCCGTTTGAATGAGTTTAATTGTGTTGCTCTGTAATCACCATCCGTGGAAAGTGGTGGATGGCAGTGAATCAGGTCTAGAGCATCTGTGCCCTTCGGTTTGATTATGTTTGCTAGAAAAAAAGAATTCGCACTTAAATCGAACCTACATCGAACGCGATCATCACAATATTTTTTTCCACTATGACCTCTTCAAATTATGGTGTGCATTCTTAAGTGTTGTGTTAATATTGGAAATAAGATAGAGAGATCATAAAGAGTAAGCAAACAAATGATAAATGGCTGTCCTGTGCTCGTTGGAATGACGTTGAAATGTGGCTGCAATACTTTTCAAATAATTTAGAAAACATTTGATTTCGATCTTCATTTGCACTGTTTAACAGCTATTATTTTTTTGAACTAGGAGCCTAATATGTATTTTTAATAAATTATGTTATTAACATATTGTTTAATTCACTTCTAATAACTTACCTTCCAATGATGGCAACTTTCTCTTTCTTCATTTTACTTGCCATGCTTGCCAATCTGCCGATCATCCCGTTCAATTCAGGAATGCAGTAGAAGACAGGGAAGGGAATGAAAAGATCGTAGATTGTATTATTATATGATCACCGTACCAAACACAATGCCTTTTCAGTCACTCACCAATCAAATAATATTTAACTATCACAAGAAAAAGATACGAAACTCAAACACTCTCACTCACAATCGCTACTATAGAAAATGGAAATACTTTCACTATTTTTCGACTGCCTAGATGCCGGTCAATACAAGTGCCTACAGCGTGGTGAGTTTGAACCGGAATATTGATTCGAACTTCGATCGACTCTTTGCCAATTTAGCGCGCGCACATACACAGCTCAAAAGCGTCTCGATGTCCGTCCTATCGAACAGAAGGAGTGGTAGCGACTGATCGATCTAGGGGTAGTTTAGCTTCCCATGTAGATAACACGAGGATCCGGTCAGGAGTGCGCTGTACGTATGAATGGGCCATGGAATGGGGAGGTCGCGTGTATTCCCGCGGTTGAGTGTACGTTCAGATACTGGTTGTGTTGGTTTTTTTAACGTGGAGTACGATGCGCTACTTCACCCCGTTCTCTTGCATCTCCTGGAGCAGTGTTTGAATGGTAAGTGGCACGCGCCAAACAATCGAGGTTTCTTGATGGATTGTTTTTTGTGGGGTATGTTTTTAAGTCATAAGATTGGAAAACTTTTAAAACGGTTTGATGAAAACCTGTAAACATTTACCCAGCGGCCGCTTTGGTAGCCACTTTTAAAATAGCTTCTTTATCGCGTGTTGGTGCTTGCGTTTGATCAAGGATAAGCAAACGAATGGAACGGGCACGGCGCGTCAGATAAGAGCTGATAAATATATGAGCACTGATAGCAGCTTACAACCCTCTAAAAGCAAGTGCTTAAACTGTATCGTTGAGCCAACAAAAAAACGCACTTCAAACAATTTCGGAAGATGTATGGATATGTCGTCCACTAACAACTCTGTAACCTCTTGATTTTTTAACCACTCGTTTGGAAATAGATTGAGTGATAAGCATGCAGGCTGTAGCCGGTCGTTTGGGTTATCGGTACGCGGACGAACGAATTGCATTCAAGCGAACCAATTAACCCTGTCTTAATTTAAGGCTATCGACTAGAACAATTTAACGCATGATTGCATCACAAACAGACGGAAGCAATGATAATGATTAGGACGGTCTTGTCTCGCTCTCACTCCATAATTGAATTAAGCTGACACCTTCCATCCAGCAACATAATGGACCACCAACACCCGTACAGTTCGAATTTGGTGGTATGTTGTGATGGACATGTTGTTATGGGACCGTGTGACGAGGTCAACTCGAGATAGGACCCAGTGAAACAGCTGATAAAGGGATGTTCGAGAGGATTATGTTCGGTGGTGCATTTTCTAACATCAATAAAATAAGAAATTGTTTGTGAAGGTATCAACGCTGATATGGAGGTAATAAAATAGCATATTTTATGTCTTACAGTGCTTTGATAATATAATAACAAAAATCGTGTCTCAAGAACGACACTGAAACGCACACTCATTAGCCTAATAGTACGAACATGCTTGGTACTTTTAAATTTAGAGAATACACATAATAATGTGTTCCAATTAGAAACATTCTCATTGTACTCACTCTGATTACTTAATTAGACGAATAAATATTAAAATTATCACTTTTTGGTAGAAAAATTACAAACCATTTGCGCAATGTTTACGTTTTTCGGCACACGCAAAAAAAACACATCAATTCGGCTTACTGTCAAACACAGAACCATACAACAGTTGCTCGACCGAAGCACAACAAGAGTCACGCCGTCTCTCCAACACAGATTGATCAAATGTCAAACGAATGTCAAACGAGGTTGAAATAAAAATAAAGAAAAATCGTCCCGCAAGACGACGGAAAAGTGAAAATAAAAGTTCCCAAAGTCTGAGAAAG
>KB681379.1:0-17268 GCA_000349165.1 Anopheles christyi | reverse complement strand
AAGAGGCATAGTGAGAGAGCTCGGCAAAGGTGGACACCTTTATTTGAAAGCGGTTCTATTATTAGTTTTATAACGCTTGCAATGGAAGTTTTTATTTCACATAGAATTTCTCTTGCTTAGTGCATTCTAAAAGCGACAAAGTAAAGTATTTTTGTGTGCATTATGCAACTCAAAGCATACACTAATTGGAGAAAACAGGTTCGTTCGAAATTTAACGGGTGACAACTTCAGTGCTGAAACTTTAAGACGCTACCTACTGGCTGAAACCATCCTGAAGTCCTCGCCATTTTCATCGCAATGTTGAGGGCTTTATTTTTTATTGTGCTGGCAAAATAATTGCTAGCATCGGTATTTTTACAGCTGTATTTAAAAACAGGCAAAAGGCAACAAATATTTGTTCTCAATAAAAAAAAGTACATGTTTGATGTCTTAAAATGTTAATGAACATATTAAGAATTTTGTGGACTGTGCAAATTAAGCTTACAAGCCATATAGTTCTACATTGTGTACCTTTTGTGTTTCTTTGAATGTTTCAAAGTTCTAACATAACCAAAATGTGCATCCGTGTTACGATTGTTGAACAGTCGCAAGTAAACTTTAAGGATCCATTTTAGTTGTCTGGAGTTTTTATGAAAAAATAATTATTCTAATGTAACTTGAGCTAATTAAAAACCAATGATTTCAAGTATATACGGCCAAGATGCATTTAATTAAGGAGGCAGTTTGATATAGCCTTTTTTGTAAAAACGAAACATACAAACACGAGAAGTTATACTGAAGCTTCTTAGGAATATCAATTTTATAAAGAAAGTAAAAATCTTCTTAAATAATATGTTTACCTAATCCTGTGCTTATTGCATGTCTTTTTTATCTATAACGACCAATTTAAGATTGTCCAATATTGTTGTTGCGTAGCCAACAATACTCAAAGCGGATGTATGGGAAACAACGAAAAATGCACATTATGGATGTTTTTTTTTTTTTTTTAAATTAATGTTAACAACTAACAATAAAATACGACCCAATCATAATATTTTCGCTCTTGCAAAAGCTTATTATACTATTGAAACACACTTCAAAATTGCATCTGTGAAAAAAGTGTTTCAATTAAACAAGGAAAAAACAATTCACCACTTTCTTTCCCCGACACAGAACACCAACGGAACGTCACTCCGCTCAATGTCATGTGCAGTACAAACCTCAACAGACGAAGCCCGAAGAGAGTCATAATGCAAATATTATGTAAATTTTCGAAATAAACCTAAAAGGAATGCGCAACGAACGAAACTGGCAAGGAACATTGTGTTGCCGCCATGACGCGGCACTTTGAGTGACAGAGTTGATTTGCAGAAGAAGAAAAAAAACCGAAATGAAAAGAAACGCCGGTTGTGCGCTTTGCAATAACTAATTTTCACACTCTTTCCGTACGTTCGGGCGTACAAACGAGCTGAAAGACAAGCAACTTATGTCTTGTGCGCTCCGCACACGTTCGACGGGGTGGAAAATTGAAGCATTTAAAAAGCTGATGCCCGGTTTTTGGGGCGCTATTTCCACCTTGTGGGCATGATTGTTTTTGCACAAACCGCCTGTTCTGTTCTGTGCTGCGCTGCCGGGTTACACATTCCTACTTGTGTCGGCACCAGACGAAGGCCTGGCAGCGATTCCGGTACTGATGAAATTGAAAAATAAAAGGTAAAGTTTTCTTCGTTGTTTCGCGCGGGCAGGGAAAGAATTTTCGCAGAGCTTTTTGCTCTCTGTGTGTGTGCGAACGTAAAGGTGAGGAAAGTGTCTGTGACAGTGCAGCGTGGAAATGTGTTCCGAGGTAATGCAGGAGCAGAACCATTCCTTTAGCCGGAGCTGTTTGATTCCACTTTGGTGAAAGTTCCACCCGCTCCGCTTTCCTTTTTTATCGTTGCTTGATTGCCGTGAATTAAATTCACTCTCGAGGAAAGAAAACTCACTTCTATGATGAGTTGAGTATGGTCTTGTTATGTATATTTTTTTCCTTTTTTCATTCTTTCGGACGAGTTTTCCATTTGAGGGCACACAATGTTCTGGTTCTGTTCATTTCTGCATTGTTTTCCAGGTTTCTTTTTTTTTCAGTCGCTGTCAAGCGAACTGCCAGCAACCAATCATGAAAACAGTTACATTTTTGTTTCATATCTAGTGTATATTGGCTTCATCTCCAGGGGGATGGTTTTTTGAAATTCTGTTTCAAGGAAAGCTGGTTACAGTGTCAAAATGCTTATTAAAAAATACATTCACTGTCTGCGTGACTACGAATGCATTAAACTTATTAATTACGTGTTTTATTTAATTCATCTTTCAATGCTACTGAACATGTGTTTAACCTCGCGCAACAACACGGAAGGTTTTAAAATTAACGCAAATAAATTGAATCAGACTTTCGGCTGAACCAAAAAAAAATTAATGAATAAAAAACAGCGACAAAACCACTCTGTACGCCTATTTTTTATCTATCACAATTTTCATCCTTCCCTCACGGTGAAAAGCATCCCAGCTCCAGTTATTCATCAACGATTTCCCATCAAGGCCATCATAAAATTAACCAAACCCTCCCACGGGGTGTATAGCGTTCCTGCCGAAGTTAATGGGCAAATAATTTAGCACACTTTCCCAAAAAAAAAAAAAAAAAAACAAAAAAAGATAAACCACATTATCCAGGGTGCTTTTGGTAGCTGATGAACATTTTTTTAGCACACAGCCGTTTCCATGGTGGCAGCAAGAAAAAGAAGTATGACAAAATAATTATGCAAAAGTCTGGTGGAAATGCGGTTTTTACGCCACACTGAGGCGACTTTGTTGCAATTGTAATGTTGCAGAGCTACAGTTTGGAAAAAAAGAAGCTAAAATGAAAGTGAATTTAAGCAGACAATGGTTTTAAGCCTTTTACTCGACTATAATTAGATTCGCAGTTGGTGCTTGGTTTTGCTTCCAAGAATGGGAAAAGCTGCTGTTGAGCAAAAAGGTTTTTTTTTATAGAGTGTTGATTGTTTTGCCTCGGCGCATTAATGGCGCCTTACTCGCAGACAGAATATTGCAATCCTCGATTTACCCATGAGTCGATGCCTTTTCAGATAATTAGGGAGCAGAAATTTTTAACCATTGTACAACAAAAAACAAATAGTCTTTAAACCTTTCACCATCGTTTTGCATTTAGGGGCCATATGTTTCCATGGGGCTTAGGCACCATGCTGGCCATCAGTTTAAAGACTCTGTTTTATGTTCTCCGTACCTTTTCGAGGGTAACTATCCGTTGCACTTGAGCAGCAGAACTACCAGGGCCGGAATGGCATGTGTGACCGCAAGCCAAAGTCGTTAATTATTTTCTCATCCCATATTTTATGCGCTTTGTGGGTTAAGTTAACCGTACACTTGAAGCGTTGCAAGCGGAAGTGATTATTTCTGTCGGATTGCTTTGGCCTGGTTTTAGCTTCCTGTTGCAAATTTTAATGTAATTTTTTTTTTCAGTCTTTTTGGTTGAAGTAGCTACCAAGAATATTTTATTTAATAGATTTTTTTTTATTTATTTCTAAGAAATTTCATTTTACTAATATATTTTATGTTAAGATCCAATTCTCACCGATCACTAGTTGTGCTTTATCATGTGCACCAAAGCATACTGTTCAAGTGATATGCATAGCAAATGAGTAAATAATTGCCAGCACGTGTGCGACAATAGAGAAGGTTACGGTCAAAGATGACCTTTTTCCTTACCCGACTGCTACCACTTCCAAGCAACAAACTCCACACACTTCACTCCATTCCAGAACGTCTGTCAGCCCCTTTACTGCATCCTGTGTTTTGCGTTGGAAACATTGTATGTTTTTAATCTTTGTCGCATGATCGCTACAAATTTGCTGTCAGTAAGTCTAACGATATACCATGAACGACTTCATCGAAGCCAAAACGGTTGTCCAAACGGCCAAAGGACAGACGCCACAACCCGCCTCATGAAAGTTGCATGAAATTCGGTTGCCGAATACATCATCGTTTCTACCGCGCTGACCACTGGCAACCGCTCGAACGATTGAGATCTTTCGGTTATCGATGAGCCAAGCGTTTGGGCATGCAAGCAAATGAAGTTGAGTTTTGTCGTCTCGTCTGCTAAGAGTTTTAATCTTGGCAGTATCATGTTTCATGCCAAAAACTGGGTGGCAAAAGACTTGTGTGTCTAGACGGACGGATGAGATGGACCACTCCAGAATGGACCTCACATGCAACTGTTTGGCTCGTGTGTTTTGTTATGCTCTTAGATTTTAATAATCCTCTATTTGGACGTAGAATATGAGAGGTGGAGTTCTATAACTCTCTCCAGTAAATGGCTTAATATCGATTGGTAGAGTAATATAAAGGTAGGTGCGTAATTGAATATTCCACCAATTTAAAACAGGGATCATCTGGCATCATTTAACGACTGAGATGGTACAGAGGTGACACATCTTTGGAGCTTTAAAGTGACGGTTACCATGTTACCAACAGGTGCATTAGATCTCTTTGGTCCTCATTACAGTAAAATTCGTAATGATTGTTAGTCACACCGTACGGAAGGGTTATAATCTCGTAAATGCAGCAGGAGCTTTGTGAGAGTAAACTGCATGTTTTGGGCATGGGAAACTGTTGCCAACTTGTTTGTTGTGTATGTTCCTATTAGACAACTAATCCTTGTTTAGACTGGTAAAGGTATTACCATAATGTGGTTTTTTGGGGTACTAAACCAAAGGATGCCGATTTTTGTTGAATCAAAACACGAAAATGTCAGGAAATTCGCTTAGAGTTGTTTCTGGTTACATTCACCGATGTATTGTTCCTGTTGTCGTTCCTATAACTGTTTCAGTAGATTCTAATGCTGATTATAATCCCCCGTCCAATTTGCTGCAGTAGTTTCGATAGATCAACATCTCTATTTTGCTGAGCTAGAAGTCGCTACAGGTCCTGGTCAGCTGATCAAGCGGTACTTCTGTCTGTTATTTGTTTAAATTGCGACGACCTGGCCCTGAATTAAGCTTTTAAATCTCTGTTTGCTGGTCAAATGGAAGGTGCCAAAAATATATTTCTTGCCTAAAACCGGTAAACAACCCTGCTTCCATCGTGTATGTAATTATGTCCTGAATGTAATCCTGAGTAAACTCCTGAGTTTCAAATTTTTTACTAAGATACCATTTGGTCTTCCATATATGTTGACCATTCAAACCGTTTCAGAGATCTAATGTTATCCACAATTTGGTTCCTTCGCAATTCGCAAAAACAAGGACACAGAGCCGTACAGTATGTGCTATCTTCCAAGGAACAAACTAAGACGTTTATGGCCTTAAAAAAAGTTCTTGTAACAAAACACCACACAATAAAGCATCATCTTATACACTTGTTCGAATCTGATTACTTCTCGTCCGGAAAGCACAGCAAGCGAGAAACGGCAGTTTTATTTCACACGCGAGCAAAATGAGGTCCTTTTTGGTCCGCAGACTAAACCCAATTCTACAAGAATGAACCGTAAAAACGAATGTACACACATGGACCGGGAATCATCTTTTCATCTTTTTTCCCAAAAAAAAAATCCCTCCTCCCCAGGCAAGGACATTTCCCATTTAGCAAAAGCAATGAAATATTATCCTGTATTCTACGTCGTCAGTGTGATGGTGTTCGTCCGCTTGTTCACCGGTGTCAAGTTCCCACCAAAGGCTCACAGAGAGCTGGGCAAGGACATACTCGCGCTTGGCTGGTGCAGGCCCTTCTATTACGAGGCCAGTCTGCTAATGATGTCTACGTCTGCGATCGGTCATTCGGTCAATCCGTAACGGAGCTATTAGCTCCGTTCTTCTCCGTCTTTCAATCCTATTATTTTTATCCCTTCTGTTTCCACTATTTCTCAACACAGGGACACAAAAGTATTGCTACCAAAATAACACCGACACGGTGTAAACTTTCCCATGCGGCCATGGGAAGATTGCATTTTTTGTTATCCCTGTTGTCTTGGTTTGCCAGTTATTTTGTCACCAAAAATGTTCGTCTCCAAGCAGCAATGTTTTGTAATCCTCCTGATGGTTAGCTGTACAGGTTGTTCATTGTCCAGGGAATCAAAGTGAATGCTGAAAACAATATTCTGAGCGTAAAATCTTCGTTTACGATTGCGTGACACACGAGGGAAGGAAAGCAGCGAGAAGGATAGAAACAAACCATTTCTCATACCAAGCGAGAAACAGCCAACAAAAGTTTAAGGAGTAGCTGTACACACATTAAGGTTACAGTATTGAGGCTGCTTAAGATTCACTGCACTTTGAGGCAGCAAAAGCAGAAAAGTGAAAAGAGAAATTCTACTCAACAACCCAAAACTCCGAAGCGCACGTGCAACTTTTCTGAGCTGCAGAACTGCAAGTGTTCCTCCTGAGGAGGTAGAGTGAGTGAAAGGTTTATGGATGAAGCATCATCGTTCGGTTCCTGTGCCTCTACTATATGCGTTCGCTTGCCTTATTTTTTATCTCAGCATAGCATAAATCTTGTCCCAATAATGACAACGGAAGGAAAGAAACGTCGAACCAGACGCACCGCTCAGTGTGTGTGATAGTGAGCGAGAGAGAAAGAAGCAAAAGAGAATAAAAAAAGAAATCCCACGATCAGAGAACAAGCCAGAACCGGGACAGCGAGTGAAGCTGGGAAAGGAACTAGAGAAGCGATTAAAATCTTCAGGGAGTGTACGGAGAGCAAAAGGAAAAAAGGACACCTCAGGCATCTCTGCGGGGTAGCCCGTCCATAGTGAGGTAGAAGCTGGAACATGAACTTGACCCACCAGTCCGCTCGGATAGCACACAAACTTTAAACTGAAAATGCACAAAACTTTCGGAAAAAAAGCAGAACGCATGTAAAGAAAGAAAGAGCAAAAGTTTTATGATTGTTTTGTTCGTCTTTGTCTTTGACCAGTTTTATTACTCCTTTTTTTTTTTTCTTTAAACCACTCCTCACGAAAGCAATTTAATGAACTCGTTTTGTTTTAATTCGCCAATTGCCCCCTCGCCCTCGTTTGCCCTGCTTGACCTGCGTGGTGGACCGTAAAATGAAACTCGCTTCCATTGCGCTATGTTTCCCGTGTGCCACTTCCCAGTGATGCAGAGTCATCAACGGTGGTCAACGATGCCGGTGGTTCGAGCAACCGTACCGTTGGCTGGACCCGGCTTGCAGTAATCCGAACGTGATTATTCCTTTCGATTACGCGAACTGTCTTGTTTGACAGAGGCATCTGAACTGTGCTTGTGTCCCGCAATACTCCCAAGTATCCCACCCTGGAAGCCGTTGCTTCACAGTGGCTCCTTACAGATCGGACACGGGGATGGGCGTCTCGTAGATGTGGTGCTGAAACTGGGCCGGACACGGTGGTTTCTGCTGGTACATCTGCTGGTAGTTGCAGGTGTAGATGTTAAAGTTTGGCTGATGGTACTCAATCTCAGGGAAGGACTTTACAAACTCCAGATCTTTTTCCTCCTTCAGCGTGTTGCGCTTGTTGTGCCAGTTGGGGCCCAGCACATCGACCAGTCGGTGACGCAGGCGATAGGCCACCAAGATGAACGTGGTTAGGGAGGCAGCGGATGCAACCAACACAACTCCAACCACGGCACGCTCCTTCGATTGACGCTGATGGCAACCGAGCAGTTCCGAGCTAATCTCTCGCAACGCTTCCCCTGCAAACCGTTCCGGATACTGGCAGATCACCTGGCTTTGTTCCGTCTCGAGCTCCGGTTTGTCGCGCAGCAAATCCTTCATCCAGCGCAGATGACAGTTGCAGGCGAGCGGGTTGCCCGAAATGTCAAAGTTGCGCAGCTGCTTCCACGGCAGAAGTTCCTCGCGGAACGTCCGGAAAGCGTTGTCGCGTAGGATCACATTTTCGATGTGAGGCAGGCCCGAAAATGCACCCTCATCTAGCTCCTCCAGCAGCCGGTTCGAAGCGATCACGATCGTGTCCAGGTTGGTGTTGGAAGCGAATGCACCGGACTGAATGCGCTGCAGGTTTAACGCACCCGAGATGGACAGTTTGCGTAGGTTTGAAAGCCCAAAGAAGGCACCCTCCGGGATGACTTCAAAATCGTTCTGTCCAATTGCGAGCTCCTCCAGGCGAGTGAGAATGCTTAATGCAACGGTCGGCACTTTCAGCAGATGATTGTCGGAGATGTCCAGGGATCGTACGTTCTCCAGACCACGAAAGGTATCGATCGTGAGGTTAACCAACATTGAACCGCGCACATCCAACCGGCGAAGATGCTGCAAACCCTCGAACGAGCCGGGTTGAATCTGGTTCAGTGTGTTCAATCCTAGGTACAGCTCGGCCAGCAGACGTAGTGGCGTAAACGAAGGCGTTGGAATCACATTAATCGCATTATCATCCAGATGAAGAATGCGCAGGTAGGGCAGCCCTTCGAATGCTTCCGGATGTAATGTGGCGATCTGATTTTCACCCAAATTCAACTCTTCTAGCTTGGGCAGCGCACGGAAAAGGCCCTTCGTCATTTCCTCAATAAAATTGCCACGCAAATTTAACACACGCAGCTCATCCATACCGGCAAATGTTTTGTTACCGATCGAGGCGATCTTGTTGTTGTTTAGGTGTAGTTGCAACAGACGCTTCTGGTACCGGAAGATGCTTTTCGGCAGACCGAGCAGATGGTTGTAGCTTAGATCTAGCATAGTCAGATCAGTGTAGAACTGGATCGATGAATCGATCGCTTTAATGCGATTGAACTTGATCACTAGCCGCTCGATGGCGGGATTCAGTGCGATCGGGAGCACATCCAGCTCACCTTCACCACAGGTCACGTGCAGTTTCACATCGTCACAAACACACCGGGAGGGGCAGTAGGCGGCAGCGCCACTGACGGATGGCGCCAAAACACACGCAAGCACACCAAACACAACACAGAAGTTTTTCACAGACACCATCTTCAAGCTTATTTGTTAGTTTCAGTTAGAACTGATTGCTTATACTCTTTACTTCAAACCACAAACCGAGCTGTGCATTCGGTTTGGAAGTGATCGTCAAAGTGTTGCCTGAACTATGCCGGGTGCGCCTTTTTATGCTCAAGGGCCGGTAGCACTCACGCAACATGATCATGCTGCGAGATCTTCTCTCTCTCCCTATGTGATGAAATGCACTCACTCTCGCAGCATAAATGAGTGGCAATGGGTCTCTCTCGCTCTCGGACAAGAGATTCCTCTCCGATTGTTTTGGGTAGAGATTGCTGCTAAAGGAAATGGAGAAGAAATGAGGATCGTATGATCTTGGGATTTATATTCCAGTCATAGCATTCAAGTGCGATGCATTTCGAATGATGTTCCGCTCTAGCAAAGAAGGGAGTATTAAGAACGAAGCAATAATATCACATAGAACGTAGAACCAAATGCAAGATAGCTTCATCTTGAGCCAGTAGTGCTTACTGGTGAGCCTGGGAAGCATAATTCGACAATTTATAATCGTCTTGGCGCGTGATGCACCTGCAGCACCGTGATCTTCGTATGTTTTTGTCTCCATGTGTCTGGCCTGAGGACACCGGCAAACGGGTGCTGGCACAAAATTATGATGATGACATTGTAGGAATGGGAAGGTTGTCTTTTAATTTAAAATTCTAACACAGAAAAACAACGCATCATTGCTACGGTGTTGGCAATTCCTGACGTGTACAAGCGATTGCTCAACGTCAGGCTAGGATTCTAGCAAGACATACACACACACACACTCAAACCGGAAGACTTTTGCCGTTTGATGCGCCGGGGCTACCGGGGAGCAGGTCTCGGCTGTTTCGTTTGGAATGAATAATTCATACGAAAATCCAGCACTAGCAGTACGTTTTGTAGCTAGCCACTTGATCCTTTCTCGGTTGCCCAGTTCGGTTGTTTTTCCCAAACCCGTCTGGTTCTTTTGCTGCCACGCTCTACCTTTGGCAGTCAAGTGTTTCTGGGGTGGCTCGATGACTGACACGCCTGGAAACCGACCCGCTTTACACTCCCCAAGAAGAGTTAAATTGACTTTTGGGAGGACCAACCCGAGTATCATTGTTTTGATTTGAAGCTCGTCTATGCGTTCCTGGGCGAATGGTGTGCTCACAAGAGTGTGTGTGTGTGTGTTTTCAAGATTTTACCGTGACGTGTCGAGCTGCTTAAAGTTGCTAACGCTGCTAAGATCGGTGCTGTCAGATATTGGAACTGAGCGTACGGGTGTTTCACACTTTAAATCAACTCAAGCATTTACACACAACTCTTCACGGTGTGGTCTAGCTTTTTTTTTTCGGCAATGGGAAGAATGAATCCGCACTGTTTGGATTCGGGTTTGCGCCTCCAGCTTCGGTGGACAGATAATTAAAGTAAAACAAAGCTGTTCTTACAAAAGCAGCACACGGGTTTCGGCTGTTTGCTGTTTGGCTTTGCTGGACAAACTGTTTGTTTGTTGATGATGCGCATGGTTTGCTCACGGTGCGACTAAACATAAATGATCGTGGTGTGTATAATTGTTTCGCATCATAATTGATCGGCTGCTGATAAACATGCTGAAGCGGTGAGGTGTACGAGGATTCCACGGATGGACAGCTTTTCTTCAAACTGCTGTATCATGCTTTTCAATGAAGCTGATGTTGATTCAAACGTCATCCAAAAGCTAGAGAGCAAATTGTGATAGTCATTATTCGGATGAGGCATGTACACCAGAAGGAACGAATAATATGTTTTGAATGACGTTTGATAACTGGGAAATGCATGTCTAAATACATTATTCATTATGATTTAATCGAAAATCTTCTTAATTGTCATCAGTGAATTATTTTTACTAATAGAAGTGCATCACATTCAAAACTTATTTGTTGCTGGCTATTATTCAAATAGTTCAGCTCACAGGCTCACCTCAAAATATATTCAAATATATTTTTGGTAAAGTCTCTTAAAGATGGATTATTTGCGTAATATGAATCTATTTACGCTCATGATATTTTACTTTTATTTGTTGCCTCTCTCACATGTATGTATCCTTAAGGTTAATAATGAAAGGCACTCGTGAATTTGCATGTTGCGTTCTGGTGCAAATGAGAAAAAAAACCCATCATTTATTTATTTCTATGTCTTGCACTATCGAGGCCGTCAAGAGTGATCATTCTTATGATATTTCTCAATTTAAATGCACTTCCTTAGCTTTCGTCAGTTCTAAATCCAGGAATTAAATGATAATACCTAAGTGACAATAAAATCATGACAATGTGCAAATTTTACGTTTAAGACTTATTTTCCATTCAGGTTACCTCTCATAATGTTTGTCATAATTTGCATGTGCCGTCAAAAAAAATTAATTAAACTCAACAAATATAACGCACTTGTTCAATATTTGGTTTTGGTACGTGATTTAATGAATAGACCACAAAAGTAGTTCAATTCTTTCTCGGACTTTCTCCTAGTTGCAAGGACTGACTATTCGACTATGTGGTAAAATAAAGTTCTGTTAGCCTGTAAAAGGCCGGCGTGACCGCTTAGGTCGTTTATGCCAAGAATGAAGCATCATTGCCTTTCATATACAAAACATGATTAAAATTGTGTTTTTCAATGTTGGGGCTCATAATAAATGAAATATGCTAATATCGTCTAAACAATTTTGATAATTTGATCACATTTTCAATTTGATTCCATTTGTTCTTTCAAATTCAAATCAAAATTAAGTAAAATCCAAATAAAATGAGCTTTCCTGAAATTTTATGCCAACCGTCCAATAAAACCGTAGATTATAACATTGCTCTACAACTTTCTACATTTTAAGACAAATTCTTACTTTAGTTTTGTTCATTAGTTTGGAGGACCAATTGCTTAAATAAAAACAATTTTGATGTTTTGACTAATGGACAAATTCTCAGGACAATTCGATCTGATTCCCCTTTGAACCGCTTCAAACCTTCGTTCCAAAGGCTGTCCCCATTCTCAGGCTCATTCCATACCGTCATGTCTAAAACACATCCATAGAGAATGCGGCACACACAGCGATCAGAACACATACATTTGTCAATAAAAATGCAAATTTTACATCACTTTGGAAGGAATTTAATTAATTAAACTTACCTCACCTATAAGGCTTCTAAACCTCTCTTTCTCTCTTTCGGCTAGGAAAATCGATACCCGTTTGAGCGAAAGTCCACGCGAGCCCGCGGTTTCAAATCGCGCTGGAATTTATGTGGGGAAAAAGCGTACCCTGACTCACGCAGTCACTTTGTCCAGGTTTCACCAACGAACCCCTTCTTCCGCGCTAAAGGGAGCCTAATTAAAAACGCATTTCCTACTCGCGTATGCTAATTTGTGATGCATGTTAGCTACACCACCCGAAACGGGGAAGAATGGACCAGCAAATGATAACCGTGCCGGATCGTCCACCCGGAGATCGTTGTCTACTGTAGTTCCTGCTACCCTGTCACTGCGCCCCACACACTGGCAAAGCTCTAGTTATGTTGAGCTGAAAATCGACCCCGGCTGGAGCCCAACACGGTACACGGTTGTCAAGAGGTGGAATAAGTTCGTGGTCAGGAAATCCACAAATGACAGTCCGTCCGGCTATAGCAATTCCCCCTGCGGGTGAGTAGCCGACCATTTCAACGGGGCGACCCCGACGAACGTGACACGCTTTACAGGAATGAAAAATGACTCCCGAAAATGTTGCCATGTTTGCTTCTTAACTCTTCGGGTTTTGGGTTTCTTGTACAACTCCCCCCGGGTCCTAACTGGCGGGACACCACCCGAAACGAGGGCTGGAATGGTCGGAGAAATAGACTTCCAAGCCGGCTTGGGTATTATTGATGGCCAGTTTTGGAGCCAGTTCGTCGTCCCAAGACCTGGCAAGCACCCTTCTCGCCGGGGGGTGCCTTGTAAAGTACTCGCAAGAAAAACCGATTCTGAAAGGAACGTGTGCCAGAAGCATGAACTTGTTGGTAGAACAAAGAACTGCTGTGACCAACCGAGCCCCCGTTCTTTCGATTCGTCAGAGCCCTCGGAGGAAATAAAACGGTTTACAAATGTAATTAAAAATTATAATTTATCATACCACCACCGATCGCCTCTCTGTGGGTCGCTTTCTACCCTACCCTTCCATCCGTGGCATCCTCTTCCACTATCCGAGGCATCATTTTTCTTGACCGTGGCGTTTAGAAGTTGCTTGCGTCTTCCATCATTTTTCGTTTGCTTTCTCGTGTAGAAGCTTTTGCCGCGTCTAGAATTTTGAAGTCAACGCTTCTGGCTGTTTTGGAAGTGGTCTCGTGCATCTTCGCCCTTAGGGCGACGAATGGAACGCCCAAAAGCGGAAGACTCAACAGCAGCACTCGTTCATCTAAGCGAACTAAGCGAAACTCAGAGTAAAGAAGAACAAAAAAAACACATACTCAAGAACAGAACCACCGAGGAAACGATCGAGTTTACTCTCGTTTCGATAAATGATTAAATACTGACAGTACCAAATGCACGCTCTCGAAAGCATTGGATTATTAATTTGGGTCCATCTTTAAGTACCGGTTAGGTGCTTTAGAATGAAAACCACCACCGATGCCGCTATCTCGGTTTCGGGGTTTGGGGTGTCTACCCCTTGGCCAGGTTTCTTCGCTCGCTGGGTGAGACTGAATAAATGTTTGATTTAATTGCCGATTGACGACCAATGATCGACGTCGTCGAAATTTAGGTTGCGAGTTCGTATTGGTCTTTTAGAGGGGAAAGTTAAACATAACCCCTTTATTTACTGATGGTGAATGATGACCGGATCGTGGTTAAACAAATAGATAGCCGTTATCTATTTCTCGAAGTTGGTATGACTGTTACTAACATACATTTCTTATTGTAGGGAGGCGATCCGGAAACATATGAATAAAACCTTGATAAGCAATGAAGCAGGAAGCAAGGAAGAAGAAAGAAGAAGGAAGTAAAACGAAAGATTTTTGAAGATTTTCAGTAAGTCACATCAGTATAGACACGCGATAACTTTGCCTTTAACATACTCACAGATGAGCCTTTGTGTATTGCCCATGGAGTAAGTATTAAATATTTATTCTTTCAACCATTACATAGGCATTTTATTTTTGACACATTTCACTACCATATTAAAAAAAATCTTGTTCAAAATGCATCCCTTTATTAAAAACGATCATTTAAATTGCGTGAAGTTATATCATAGCAGTGATATCAGTTTTCCAGGATTTTTGGTTTAATTTAAGGTTTCAAACTATTTATTTACATCGTGTATGTAAAACATCCGGTTTTGTTCGATTAATTCTCATGTAAATTTCATTGGTTTTTTTTAATGCATTCAATGATGAGTTATTCAGCTCGACATTCATCACGAAATTCACGATTTCTCGAGATTTGAAAACAGTTTATTATGTTCTGTTGAAACAATTTCGTTGCTTATTTTGTAAGAGACAATCCAGCAAGAAATAGGTTAAAATCAATATGTTCTTGAATCAATTAGCTAGGCTAAGCAGAAAAATGTGTATTTCTTTTAAAATTAATTATAATTTTGCAAATTAGTTAAATTAAAATTTTTGTTTGAAGAATTAGTTTAACAATTATTTGCATAGTCCATAGTGTGCAGTGTATGTTTTTACGTATGTATGTATTTAAAGAGTTCTATGATCTAAAACTTCATGAACCCTTATGCATATTATTGAAGTGTCATAGTGAACTTAATATCTTGAATTCAAAGTATAAAACACACATATCGCAAGCAAAATTGTTTTTGTTTTAATAATTGATGTATTTTAATTTTGGATTTATATGAATTCCATTCCAATGCCTCAACACTCTCCTTGAACCTTACTGTGATGGCTTATATTAATTATGGTAATATAAATCAAAGAAAAAACGTTTTTCACAATGTACAAACGATCATTAATTGTTCTATTGTACCGTAAAAAGGCACAAACTATGCGAAATATGTTGTGAATCAAGGAATATTAATAATGCATCAAGGATTAAAGCGTACTAAGTTATAGCACCGTACTGGATCAAATTAGCAAAATAACTTATTTCTTTAACTTCATGGTCCAAACTAACCCATTTATAACAAAAACAGTTATCATACTAATGTTATAGTTTTCTTTAGCCGCTGCTAAACCACTCACCGAGCATCTACTTTCAACCATTTCTACGCTAAATAAATTCCACCAATCTGATAAGAAAACAGAAAACATTAGACCAGCGGTAGTACCACTTAAGCCGAAAATTAATAACATCATCACAAAGAACCAAATGTCTACTAAAAACAAATTTATGCTTGCAAATGGTTCTATTTACCTTCCATCAAGATGCGCTGTTTCTTTTTTTTTTTTGCTGCTCCCGAAACATCGTATTACAAATTATACCATTTGTGAAGCTTACCCACAAATGGGGTAAAAACGCACAATGTTATAATTTACTTTAAATAGAATGAGATTTTAATCAAACGTTTGACACAAATGTCTCTTTCAGCCGTCATAAAGTATGTGTAATAAAAATATGTTTTTATACTTATTGCTGCCTGGTGCGGTTTGGTGTTCTTTGGAGCGCTTACACGGGCAACAAATAAACAACATTGCGTTGGGGACTGTTGCACACATTTTCATAGCGAACGAACTTGTTTGATCGTTTGCATTAATGTAAAAGATTAGGGGAAAACTACTTTCCTAGGTATGCGGCACATCTCAGTTGGGTGGGTTGATTACATAGAAGTGGTGAAATGTATCCACCAGCAGCAAAAATTGAGACGATAGAAACATTGCCACGTTCACGGTGTTGTGTGAATAGATCGCTTCCGTACCCTTCTAGACAATGATTTGCCTTTGATGATAACTCTTTTCCGGGAGAGGAAAGATGCGGTGCACAAAACTATTTAAAAATCCCTGATCAAACTTAGCCAAGCGCAATATAATGAAGCACTAAAACGTACCAAGACAATGGGCAGTTTTGGTGCGGGTGAAAAGGTGGAAACCAAACTTCTTTATTTGTTCTACAAGTTAATTTTCATCGTCCACCAGGTTTGCATTCCACCAACTCCAGTAGCGGAAGAGGATTCGGTTTCCTTCGCGTTTTTTGTTTCTCCTGTCACGGCTGAAGTGTTAAAACAAACACGATCACAAACTTCACTGTCCACGAGGAAAACAACTTCCCGCCCGCGATGGTTGGACTCGATAATAGACGGAAAAATATGACTCGATTTAACATTTTATGACGCAGCACCCTTCCAACGAGTGTGTGTGTGTGTGTGGTTGCGCGAGCAGCTTGATATGCAGTTGACTTTCGTCATTAACCCGCGGACTGACAAGTGGATTATTATGGGGGAGAATAAGGGGAGAGTTGAGAGAGATTTAGAGATCTGCGCGGCAGCAGCTGCCCGCATCGCATTTTCTTCGTTTTTTTTTTAGCGCTAAGCCCTTGGGAAAGCAAACAAAAGCGCATGCCGGCAGCGCCTAGATAGACGCTTCACAGGAAGCGCATGTGTCGCGGAAGCTTGCCCATCAAACCACCCGCTTGAGTGAGTGAGTGACAGCTCCAAAAGCCTCCGTAACGGCTGTGCTCTTTACTGAAGGTTTTAAGGGCAAATATTTGCTGCCCCAATATTCTTTCGTTCGCTGTGAAAAACTGTGCTGATCGGATAAGGGTGCCAGTTTCTCTAGGTTCTAAGCAGACAGACGACTTCAACAGGCGAACAGTGAAATGGATATTGCTAGACGGAGCATAAATTATAAAGACCTAGAAAGAAAGTCTGCACCGTGAGTTGAGAGCCGCACACGATTCTTGAAGGCGATAATTATCATAAATAAAGTATAATTATGGCCAGGTTTTGTTATGATAATTGGCAGCTGATTTCGGAGACGCTTTTGGAAAGGCAGTTCCTTACATTCAGGAAACGCACCGGGGAACTTAGACGCTTCAGGGTCATCCTTCGCCATCAGACAGTTTACCCGAAATGATGGGTGTTTATTGCATGCACACCCTCACCTTCCTAAAGCGAGGGAAGAGAAAGAGAGACCAACTTCGGCGCTTAATGGGTTTCTGTGCAAGACCCTATCCATAGGATCAGCAATGAGTTCGGGGCAGCGGGACGAAACTTTGCCGTGTTTAATGGTCTGCAGCGCAATGGCGTGTGGTGCGATTCACTCGAACGTTAAATTCGTTTTTGACAACCTCCAAAATGCAATTGTCCTTGCTAGGGAATGACGAAGGCTAAACAATTCATTTCTTCCTGCAATGAACGGGGAACTGTTCAGGAAAGCAGGCAATTTG
>KB681368.1:0-16593 GCA_000349165.1 Anopheles christyi | reverse complement strand
GCGACCTGCTAGGAAGTAAGTCCCCCGGGACACCTGGGTCCCCCCCAAACTTGCATGGGGTGTGTGGTGGATGCTGTGCAGGCGCACACAAACATACACACACACAGGCACTTGGTTACGGTACCCGGCCCGGTTTTTTGTGTTACCCATCTTTACTAAACTGTGTTCTTTCTTTCTTCTTTATCTTTCTTGATTTTATTTTCTCTCCCCCCCCCCTCCCCTTTCTCTCTCTCTCTCTCTTTATTCCATGCTGCACGAACTTATATCTCCCCCACCTCATTTTTCTACTACGTGTGGCGTCCCAACTTTTTTTCCCCCATCCCTCCCGCCCCTCCTCAACACTTCCCTAATCATCAATTACATCCGACGGACATCCGGCGCCAACGTGTATTCTCCATCGCGAAATGCAACCATCCTACCACCCATTTCCTTCCCCGTTATGTGTGTGTGTGTGTGTGTTAATAACCGAATGCAACCCCGTCCATTGTGTGCCGTACCACGAATCCTGGCACCGATTATCCCCTCCTTCCCCGATACCGTACCCATCCCAAAAATGCATGCGCGCGCCTCAGGTGTACACGGTCTGGACTGAAGCAAATCACTTGCCCGTCCGGATTGGCGTTCGACATTGAAAAACAGACTTGCGATTGGAAAGCAAAGGTTACCACGTGTGATAAGAAAGAGAGTAAGTGTCCCCGCCCACCCAGTGCCGGCACGGCCCTATCCGAATTACCGATGGGGAAAGGGCTTTGTAAGGAATTGGGGCAACAACGAACAAGGTGTTTGTGCTTGTAACTTTCACGGGTTTACATACCTTCACACCTGAACCTTGTGGGCAGGGATGCTGCTAGGGCTAGGTTACACCATTGGTAGCGAGCAGCCGTGCTCACAGTAGCACGTGCGTTCGTAGTCGCTTTTACCTGTACATAGAGATAGCGAGGGAGCGAATGTGTACGCTAGCTAGTCGTGCAAAAACAAATGCACGGTTATTTGCAGGGTTAAGTTGCAAGCAGTAGCACGACATACACACGATGGTTTAAGAAACCAAATAAAACTATGGTTTTGGAAACAGCATAGAGCAGACACAATGCAGTGCAGCATACAAGTAGCAATCACCAATGCCAAAGAAGCAGTAGTTGCAATCCTTTTAGTTTACTGTATAAAACATTCTCCAATGCACTCAAGCCATAAACGCCGAAACCACAGCGCTAGTAGATACAGACAACAGGACACACGTACACAAACACTACTAACCATTCATTTTGGGGGTTAAAATTCTAAAGCAAAAGAAAAGCACACGGTGATGGAAAATTTGGAATCTAACTCTTTCGGCAATGACCATTTCAGCACAAAATTCTTTACACAACATCGAGCAACCCCTAAATGTATACTACACCGCATGCAAACATCGTATTTGAAATTTAAACCCGTTTTATGGCATGTGCCATAATGCTTTTCTTCCGCATTCAGTAAAATCTCTTTAAATTAAAAAAAACTTAATTTACGTAAATGTCATACTTTCACACATTATTTGAGATATTTTTTGATAAAATCATTTAAATTATTTTTCAAATTACCTTTTTTTTTCGTATAACACGCTCTCAAAACTCATCTATCTTACTAAAAATCAGTCGTGTTTTGTTGTTAATGGATCATTATATTTTATCCTATCTGTCTAATTAACGTAAATAAAACATTTATGTTCATTTACATCATCCATTAGTTGCCTAACAACTCAAACACTTGACCCGAGCGACTCAAGCAAATAGCAATCAGTTAGTGTTAGCACGAAGCCACGAAGGTATACCTTTTCTGTTGATAAGCACACTGTTTTCACAAAACATAAAACATTTTCACTAGAGCTTGTGTAAAAAAAAACAACAAGCACTCCAACGCACACCACCGTACGATGCAATAAACCTACATCGAAGGTGTGCACAAATTGTACATAAAGAAGTACACAAACAATGCCACGTTACACCTGCGTCGATTATTTCATCTCACGATCACGATCACGCTCAAAATTTCACACCACCTCTTCTAAAGCCTCTCATTAACAAACAAAAAAGTATACACTTTTACACTAACAAAAGCCCTTCCAGTTTGTTTTTCTTTAAACACTTGCAAGGTGATGGGTAGTTGCTGGTAGCTAATGTTCGCTTGTACAGGGGTGGCTTTGTAAAAGAAGCAAAAAAATAAGCAATATTTCGAAAAGTTTTACTACAATAGTTCGTGTTGCTCCTTTTCCTATCCAGAGCCACGCAAGGTTCTACCAATCCTGAAGACGGATGAGCCGATCTGCCCGGAAGGCAAACTTTCCTGCGGCAACGGTGAATGTATCGACAAGGAGCTGTTCTGTAACGGCAAGCCCGACTGCAAGGACGAATCGGACGAGAATGCGTGTAGTAAGTGGGCGATCATGTCCTATTCCTACTTATTTTCTATTTCATATTATTAAAAAAAAAACATATTCATTTTGCCTAACCCACCACCAGCCGTTGAACTGGACCCGAACCGTGCCCCGGACTGTGACACGACGCAGTGTGTGCTGCCGGATTGTTTCTGCTCCGCCGACGGTACCCGTATCCCCGGTAACATCGAACCGCAGCAGGTACCGCAGATGATCACGATCACCTTCAACGGTGCGGTCAACGTGGACAATATCGATCTGTACGAGGACATCTTCAACGGACAGCGCCAGAACCCGAACGGTTGCCAGATCCGTGGTACGTACTTCGTGTCGCACAAGTACACCAACTACTCGGCTGTGCAGGATCTGCACCGCAAGGGCCATGAAATTTCCGTCTTCTCGCTGACGCACAAGGACGATCCCAACTACTGGTCGTCAGGTACGTACGACGATTGGCTGGCGGAGATGGCCGGTGGTCGTTTGATTGTGGAACGGTTTGCCAACATTACGGACGGTTCGATCATTGGCGTGCGTGCGCCTTACCTGCGTGTTGGCGGTAACAAGCAGTTCGAAATGATGGCCGATCAGTTCTTCGTGTACGATGCGTCGATCACTGCTTCGCTCGGTCGCGTACCGATCTGGCCGTACACGCTCTACTTCCGCATGCCGCACAAGTGCAACGGTAACGCACACAACTGCCCGTCGCGTTCCCATCCCGTGTGGGAGATGGTCATGAACGAGCTGGACCGACGTGATGATCCAACGTTTGATGAATCGCTGCCCGGTTGCCACATGGTCGACTCCTGCTCGAACATCCAGTCCGGCGAGCAGTTCGGTCGTCTGCTGCGTCACAACTTCAACCGCCACTACAATACCAACCGTGCGCCGCTCGGTCTGCACTTCCACGCGTCCTGGCTCAAGTCAAAGAAGGAGTACCGCGAGGAGCTGATCAAGTTCATCGAAGAAATGCTGCTCCGCAACGATGTGTTCTTCGTCACCATGCTGCAGGTCATCCAGTGGATGCAGAACCCGACCGAACTGAACGCACTGCGCGACTTCCAGGAGTGGAAGGAGAAGTGCGATGTTAAGGGACAGCCCTACTGCTCCCTGCCCAATGCCTGCCCGCTGACCACACGCGAACTGCCTGGCGAGACGCTGCGTCTCTTCACCTGCATGGAGTGCCCGAACAACTACCCGTGGATCCTCGATCCGACCGGTGACGGTTTCTCCAAGAAGTAAGCGGCATACCACCTTCCGCACCCAACTGCCAGCCGCCTAGTTTTCTTAACGCTACCCACCCCACCCGTCCTCCTCTTGGCGGAAGGGGAAAGCTTCTAGGGAACCCAAACTGTTGTAAATAATGATCCCTGTCTCATTTGCCGCACCGAACCGGTTCCGGTCCTAATATGCCCCGGGTGCTGCGGTTTTCACCATATTTTTCACGCGAAACGTTTCGTCAAATAACAGGCTTTGCTATCCGACGATCCGGTTGTGTTCGATCGTCACTTTTTTCCCGCTACGTTTTTGTTTCTTTTTTTGTTCCATCCTTAAACACATCGTGATATTTTGTTTGTTCTCGCCACATCGCGTACCGTAGGCGAGCGGAACAGGATGATCTGGTGGACCCGACCGGTCCCCGCCCATCATCCTTTCTCCCACACAATTGGAGAGAAAGAACGGTTAAAGCATGAATTGTATTGAGTGAGTGTGAAGATGGTGCCTGAACTTCATTAGCTGGTTCATAGCGGCTAGAGGAAGCATCTGTTACCGCACAGGGCACACAAAAAGCAAAAGCAGGAGAAGTAAAGCGTATTTTTTAACGGTACTGTTTTATAATAAAATATTGAAAGGAGAAAAAAGGCAATTCTTAGCACGAACTGAAAAAGGGGGGAAACAAGGGTACACCCCTTTAGAGTTAAAACGATCTGTGAGTGCGTGTGTGTGTGGTCAAAAACAAAAACACACACAAGCCTTAACTCCAGTTTCGTAAAGAGAATTATATATTTAAAAATACTCGAAAAAAACAATAAAAAATGACCCTAAATACAAATAGAAGTCTTGCGTGTGTTATTCATTATTCGCTTTCTTTCTGCTATATGCAATAATAGTGCTTTTAAAAACCAACTCTCCGTTTTGTCTCTCTCTTTCAGACACTGAACTATCTGAATGTATTTATTACAAATTCCCTTTTCGTCGCTCCACCATTTGCTCTTGCGCTTGCGATGCTTTTCGTGATTTCATTGTATTATCCTTTTCGGCGCTTTGTTTAACCCTTTGCTTGGAAGATACTTCTTAATTGTGTCCATACGGCTTTCATACACTTGCGTTGAAAATACATATGTCTCGTAAGGACAGATTCCAAATGGAAATGCATCAATGGTGATGCATCACGGGTAATTTTTGGTGCAATTCTAACGCAACGTCATTTTTTTTTAAAACCTTTCTTTACTTAAATTTACTTTATTTTCTGTGATTGTAATATAATGGCAAAAATTATAAGGCATCTGTTCTTCACAAATGCAATCAAGTTGAAAGTAAAATGCAAATAAATTAATTCGTAACCTTCAAACACCCACATACAAGGGGAGGAAGCAACAAGGGGAACATAAGCAGAATATAAACACAACTGACTTGCTGCCCTGATTACATGATGAAAAAAATATCTCAAATTGCATGATGTTAATCGTGTTTAGTCTAGTGCGCTTACACACATACACCTATTTATGGCGAAAAAAAAAAATTACGACATTTTACAACGAGGGGAACCCATTCCTTAGCTATGAAACGTGATAGAATTTTAGCGCTAAAAAAAAAAACAAGATAAGCAAAATCTAGGTACGAAATAGGGAAATTATGTTCTCCTTTTATATAGCCACGTATTTTCATTTGATGCGCTTTTTACGTTTTCTGTTTCTGTTCAATCTTTCACTATACACTACTATGTTAATGTATGTGCGTGAGTGTTATTTAGTTGTTTTTTTTTTTTGCAACAAAAGGCCTCTCATTTACTGTTGTTGTGTTTTTGTGTGTGTGTTATATATGCTCTTGCTCCTTTTTTTTTTTTGATACCGTGGTGTAGAGCCAGGCATATAAGATCTTGCTTGGTCTTTGGAACCAACGTTAGTGATTGATGTGACAGATCATCTGTGTTACAATTTATTTTCAATGACATTTGTGTTACAACAGAAAAGACAGAAACTAAAGTATGTTATGTGATTTTTCACATTGCAATATAAGTAGTTCCCATCAAGATTATATTTTACATTTGATTTCTCTGCAGCAATGCGCACAAATCTCCCTTTTCACGTACGGAAAAGTGTACTAAACATTATAGTATTATCCTTTCGCAATCCAGTATGTATGTTAGAAAGTATGTTATTCACACGAAATATAAAAAGGGACAAAAAATGCAAAAAAAAAACGACTCATTTCCTTTGTCGTTCCTAATCCTCGATAATGGTGCGCTGCTGCTACTGCTGCTCTAGTATGTCTGTTTGCTGCTACGGATTTCCTGCGTTTGTTTTGTAGAACGTAAACAAAACAAATACCTATATTGATAGAGTTCTTCTGTGGGTCAAATAATTCGCTGTTTCCCACCCGCTAATGCTTCTTTATCTACCGCAGGGGTTGCGGTATTTAAATTATTCGCTTACAACATACGCTCGCCCGATCCTTTGCCATCTGAACGGGCAGAGGAACGACGGACAGCTGTGGTGTTTAAAGAGATAAAATTATATATTAACTCCACACATCACGCATACACCGGCTCAAATTGTGTTGTGTTGATGGTTGATCGTGCGTGCACTATTACATGATACGACACTTTTCGTCGCCCCGGGGTTCACCCTACAAAAAAAAGCATAACGTTATTTCAAAATTCGCTAGTACAATTACACACGTTTAATTACACTTACCTGCTGATGGTGAAGCTCCTCTCCATAGCTTCCGAGGTATTCACGGTGGCGCGAGGCGGCAGTCGAAATCATTCGCTTCACACGCTCAGATGCGGCAACCTCCTACAATTTTTAAAATAAACATCCATTTGAATATCATTTGCTTCCTTTCAATTTAGCCTATGCTGCATTGTTACCTCTCCGTCGGCATTCATCAGATGCGTAGTCATGTTGTCACCGGCGAACCACTTCTGGCCCTTCATAACAATTGTCGACGGAGGTTCGTGATCCTTGCCCAAATCGGACGACCAAACGGTCACAAAGGCGCCACCGTCCACTTTCAGTGTGCGATGGAATTTGAACACGGTTTCATTGCTGCCTACCTTTCGCAGCAGGGACCATCCGCCAATTTGTACTTCCTAACAGATTTGATAAAGAAAAAGGAGATTGTAATTTTTCAATAAACTCAAAGTTTAGTTCATCGTTACGCTACTCACCTTTCCTGATTTGTTGTGCAGTTTAACGTACTTGCCTTCCGGCTCAACCTCCACAATCTCGATATCGCCCTTGGCAGACGAGGTGACGGAGTAGTCTGACACGCTGCGTTCGTCCGACTCCTCTAGCACCGTGCGCTTGCGCTTGGCCGCAGCACGGCTCGGCGTACGACGCACTACACCGCTGCGCGACAGGCTGCTCGATAGGCTCGACTGCGAGAAGATGGACGTTTGGCTCCCTGGCGTAATCTTCAGACGATCTTCTTCCGAGCTGAGCAGCTTGTCGTACGCAGCAATTTCCATGTCCAGCGATATCTTGATATCCATCAGATCCTGGTACTCCTGTAGCTGCATCGAAATTTCCTTCCGCAGACGCTCGACTTCCTCCATCATCTTGGCCTTCTCGTCGGCATGGCGCAACCGCTCGTGGTTCATCTGCTGCTCCAGATCACGAAGACGGGCCTTAAAAAAAAACAACGAATACACATTGTTCATATCTGTATAGTTCTAATTGATAGATCGCTATGGCTTTTTCAGGGCACTTACCTCGTAAAGATCGGAAATTTCCTCACGATTCACGCGCAGCTGCATATCGTACTGGTCGCGCAGATCCTGCAGCGTTTGCTGCAGTTTCGCCTCGTACTGCTCCGACAGCATGCCATCGATTTCGCTGATCTCCACCTGCCGGCGGGTCTTCGTCTCGGTGATCTCCTGCTGGTGCACCTGATCCTTGAACGTAAGCTCTTCGCGCAGCGTTTGGACGGAGTTCTCCAGCTCGACGCGGCTAAGCGTTTCATCTTCGAGGTTCTTGCGCAGCGCATCCAACTGCTTCTTCATCTTAGCCAGCTCCTTCTCCAGCTCTTTCTGGTCGTCCTTTGCCTTCTTGTGTTCCGAGACGAGCGAATGGTACTTTCCGGACAATTCGTTGGCGCGTGTTTCCTGGGCACGTGCATTACGGTCGGCATCGGCGGCTTCCTTCGTTTTACGCTCCAAGCTGTAAACACGACCAAATAATTTAAATAGAGACAAAAAAAAACGTTAGTTTTCAAGTTTCAACAATATTTAACAAACTACTGTTTTCGGTTTGATATATCGTTTCAAATTCGTTTAAAATCATCATATTGAAGAATCAAGACAGACGACTAAGTCATTCGAGGTTTTTTTTTGTTACGAAGTTTTGTGTAAATTTCAACACCTTCCATGGGATGACGTTGTAAAAACTCTCCCATTTGTGTTCCTAAATGGAATAAATTCGTCGATGAACCAATTATTCCTTCTCCGGCGATCCACCAATGGATGGAGCCATTTTCTTACAAGCAAAACGGTTTTGCATTCAAAGCACGTTCAACATTCTTTTCTTTTTTTTATGCCACTTCCCCAATGTGGTGGGATATACATTACTCATGTTGTTGTTAGAACAGCTCCCACCATGGCCGTAAGGGCTATTATGAAAAGGTTTTATCGCTAGACACCGCTCTAAACGCGTAGCTCCTCACTCATAATATAGCGGCAGCACGGCCGTCGCGCATTCCTTTCGATTCTGAAGTAAAAAAAAAAGGAAAGGGAGAGAAAGACGAAGAACTTGTTTGCTCCACCAAACCATCAAGCACACGTGGTTTCTATCATTATAGCGCGTAACGCTCACCAACATGGCCGTGATGCGTCTTTACACTATGCGCATTTGACTAAAACGGGACATGGGTGTTTGCCGGCTAAAAGATAACGCAAGATGATCATAGTTTTTTAGCTCGTCGCACATTCATGAAACTCCACTACCGTGTAGCTAGCTAGTGACTAAATATAACCAGTTAGTTCTCTACTGCAGCATCGCGCATAGCGGGTCTTCCGAGATGAACGGTGATTGCGATCGGTTCATTTCCATTTTCTTACTCTTTGCCTTCCCCGAACATGTGCATATTATTAATATTACTCTCCCAAAGCTTCTCTACCACTGGGTGGAAGGGTATGATTAATATGCGCTTGGTGTGGGGTGACAATGACCCCCCTTCAAGCCGGGTGTGTCAAATCAAATAAAAAGGGTTAAACAATTAAATTGTTATAAGATGCAATTTCGTCCACCTACGACTAAATACATTTGAATTGGGAAGGGTTTTCGGAGTTGACCAGTCATTACAGTTCATCTACTTCGATGGGATAGGCTGCAAAAAGAACATCTAGCACGTGATGTTTCAATTCATTGCTGCAAGCAGGAAAAATCGATCGATAGTTGTAATTTATTCTCTCCTTCATTTGCTTCACAAGTTTTAAAGGCAAAAGTTCGAAAGTCATTCCACGCGGTACACAAAACAAGTTTCGTGTGCGGGGAGATGGTATCGAACACAACAGCGGAAGGAACTCCTACGCGATGCCCTCTTGCGCTTGGCGTCATAAAACAGCCTTCACCAATACACAGACAAACGAGGCGATGCATCCCTGCCTAACACCCCTACACAAAATGTGAAAAATGCATTTTCCTACACGCTTTCCCTGTGACCCGTGGTTAAAAGCATTTATCGTTGATTTTCTTTTCCCTTTTTTTTTGTCCATTGGTTCGCCCCTCCAGAAGCTTTGATCGTACGCGAAGCATGATGTCATGCGGTGAGCGCGCGTTTCGCGCCCGCGCACTCATACAAACACATATACGGAGGGGACGCGGCGCGGCACATTCATGGACGACCGCTTTCCCCTATAGTATTTTTTCACCCTTTTTTCTTCTCTTCGTTAACTCACAAAGTCATCAAAACCAAAGGCACACAAGCACACGCGGGATCGTCGCAGGAGATAGACGGAATGCGCACGCAGCAATCTGGTGTGCGCTCACGGGGAGGTTAGAGCAGGAGATTTACATTAATAGTCAATATTTGATTTTCCATTCGAAATGCGACGAAACCGTACCCAAAAATGCCTGAATAACTTTCGAGCATAACAGGGATCGACAATGGATGGCTTGTAAAGTCAACAGTCATCGTCGTCGTGTGCGTGTTTGCACCTCCCTACGGGGTTTTTATATGTCATGTCTTTTCTCCGTTCCTGTTTTCTATGTGGCTGGCTATTGGTTGTTTATGGAGAAGATCACAATAATGTATTGAAATTGAAAGATGTGGGAACGCAGTGCAATTACGGGGTGAATTGATCTCACAGCTCCTAACGGGAAGACTAAACGCACAGTTTCGATCGTGTTCTCCCTCTCCCTTGAAACAATAACCAAACAGAAAAGAATGAGAGTAAGTAAACAAAACGGAAGTCATAAAATCTCTATCCCTTCTCTGGTTACTCCAGTCGTCGTGGTTTATGACCTGTTCCTATTCACTTTAACAAGAAAGCACGTCCTTCTTGACTTTACAAGTACATACATGTTTTGTACATACATTCAACAGAAGTCTCAAGTATATTGTGTTTAAAAAAGAGAATTTTACTTATGTTGATTGCTATTTTTCATTAAATGTTTTTAGGTTGTTACATTTACTCCGCCGATGTGACAAGGCTCTTTTTGTATCCACTGCTCTATCAAACCCTTAACTGGACGGACGTGCCATCACCAATGGACAATTTATGAGCCATAGCCCGTTCTACGAAACGCTACTTGAGATTATGAGGGGAGGGTAGCTTTAATTGCTTACTTCTACCCGCATGCGAAACGACAAATATGTTTGAAGCCGTTTCTCAAATGTCCAGTATTCCGCTGCCTTCCTACATTCGATTACCGATGCCCGGTAGTGTGTTGGTGAAGGCTGCACATTTCACACTTGTCAAACAACCGGCTTTTTTCAACGCTTTATGCCGATTGTGTGTGTCAACACGGTTTGCAAGCGAAAGAGGGATCATGACTGGTGCGGATAATTTGGAGACTGATGTCATCTTAAATTTTAGATATCCATTCTCTCGCCCCCCTGAGTTACGTCACTGTTGGATGGGTCCGAGGACGACCGTGGTTTGGTGGCCATTAAACTACCGACCATCGGAACAACTTCTCCAGCTTGCTTTTAAAAAACAAAACCTTGAACGACGTCAGATTCTATGGTGTGTGCTTCCACCGATGGCATGACTTCATACACAACATGACGTAATGTGTTTATAATCCACCCGGTCGTCATGGGGACACTTGAGAGAATGGGCACGCACACAAACTAGTCACCGCACACAGGCTGCCACAATTTGTCCACCTTAAATGAGTTTCTAAATTGTAAAAAAGTATATAATCGGGCATGGCTGTCTGATCGGGGGTAAACAAATCACCATTCCGCTTTTCCCGTCACAAAAAATGGCCGGTACTTTCAGAAATAGATTCAATGATGATCTACATACAACGATGACGTCATCTATATAATCCCACACATACGCCCTTGTTTTCTTATTCTTTTCTGTTGCCTTTACGGTTTTCTGCTCGAGTAAATCCACGCTCGGCGGGAGACAACTGCTCGCGGGTCGCACCCGCAGCTAGCACCCGATGCGATTCGAGCAGCTCGCCACCGCAACACAAGCGCATATTGTTGACAGGAAAATCTAAGCAACCGAGATGCACTGATAACTTATCTTTCCCCAACCCACCCGCGGCTTACCGCTTCTTTAGCTCATCATTTTCCTCGAGGATGCGCTTGCCATCGATCTCCAGCCGTGCCTTTTCGCGGGACGTATCGTCGAGCAGCTTGCGGGCGTCGGACAGCTCATGCTCATACATCGACTTGATGTTGGACACCTCCCGGGTGGTCGTGTCCTGCGATGTACGCACCTCCATTGTGAGGCGCGAATTTTCCTGCTCGAGATAGCGCACCCGGTCGATGTAGCATGCCAGCCGATCATTGAGATTTTGCAGGTCGGCCTTCTCCTGCAGCCGGGAGTGGCGCGTCGGGCTGAGTGGGCTGGACGGGCGGGTGCTGTGATGATGCGTGGCCGACGCACTCGTCGCACTGCTGCCACTCTGCTGCACCGGGGTGCTAGCCGTCACCGGGACCGGCGTCGACGCACCGGAACGCTTCGTTCTCTGCGACATTTTCACCTGCTTTTACGCGTAGCACCACAAAAAACACAATGCGTCAAATGAATCTCGACACAACTTTTCCGAACCAAGCGGCGCTATTTCGCTTCGAAAAACTACACAAGCAGCGCTCTCTTTACAGCACTTTCACAGCTCTACGCACATAAACGCACACTTTCTCACCGATACGCACACACACACAATAGCACTTTCTCGAGAAGGCGGCTCCGGAATCGGGAGGGAACTACTGTCGGGCACGCGCTTGCTGCTGTCGGCATTCACCGGGTCACTTTGCAACACAAAAACCACAACGGTTGCTGGCGTAATCGATAATTTTCGTGCAGCTTTCCGTGCTTCAGGCGTTGCTCTAACGCCACAGCCTGCACTACGCGGGAGGGATCACTTAATTCAACAAGACGGTCACAAAATCCAACGGACAGACATACGTTTTCGTCCAGACACGGAAAAAGCACCAGAAAAATGGCGTCACCATCGCCGCTGTCAGGTTGGTACAATAGTGACACTCTGGCAGCCATATTGGATTAATGTCTGTGAGGTTTGATGTTGTGGTTGCAGTTCCAAACAATTATATTGATTTGTTTTAGTACGAAACCATTCGTTTAGTTTCATAATAATATTTCAGAGAATGACAAAATGATAAAGGGCAATCAGTTCATTTTACTTCAAAAGATTAACCGTTAAAGAGCCAAAATATTCAACATTTATTTTAACACTGCTCGAATAACGCCTGTACGAAACGGAACTATCGTTCCGATCCGACCAGTGAAGGTGTGCTATAATTTCGGATCTGAAAAGAAATAATTTTGGCTTTTCAAATTCAAATGTAACGGCTCCACTAAAATTGTTTCCTTTCGTTCCGATCTTTTCGTATGAGTTATTATTTATTCATAGTAAACTAAAACGATCAAAATAGTTAAATAACATACAACTTTCACAAAAATTAATATTTATATAAACTGTAAATATTTTTAATTTGCTCTGTTCAGTCAACAGTTATTTCTCAACATGAACGGTAAATGTAATCAAAAAACATATTTTTTATTCTTTCTGTCAAGAAACTATAATCAAAAATATGCATTCTCGTAAGTTTCGTAAGGTTGATTTATTGAAGCCAACTATCACAAATCGTAGCATACACCTTTTCCACCGGGCCTACGTGTGCCTTTAGTACAAACGCTTCATTCGGCAGCAAAACAATATCCTTCGTCGCCATCGAACCTCTGTAAAAGTAACGCAGCATTAAAATACTACACATGAAATCACCTTGTGACGCTGCCCACGCTTTTTTTAACTCACCCGCGAATGTTATGCGATCCGACACTAACGACCTCAAAATACAGCTTGTCCGGAAGCGCATCCGACAACGTTACGGCACTGATCACCTCGATCTGACTGCCAAGGTTGGCCAGCGTAATGTAAGTGCTAAAATTTTTCAGCTCACGTACGATCGCCATCACAGTGTCCTTCAGCGCAACTGCTTTCACCGTACCGAGCTGGAATGTTTTCGTCTTTCGCAACTCCATCATCGATCGGTACACTTTAAGGTGACTTTTTTCGGCTTCCAATTGTACCTTCACGTTCACCTCCCGATACTGCTCACCGACGGGTAGCCACGTTTTGGAACCGGTCGTAAATCCAGCCATAGACGTATCATCCCACTGGAATGGTGTGCGGCACGGATCGCGTGACTTTTCCGCGTACAGATCCTTACCCGCATTGCAGGCCGCCGGATCGACGGTGTCCTCCCAAGAAATGTACACATCGGTCATACCAATTTCTTCCCCTTGGTAGGTTACACTTGCACCGGAAAGGCTCAGCAGCATCATGTTCAGTGCGTCAATTCGTTCCTCACCGAGGCGCGTGGCAACGCGTGGACGATCATGATTACCCATCTGTAAAGAGGAAGACCTTGAAGCGTTTGGACGATACCTTGCAAAGTCTCTCAAGACAAATACTTACCACCCAGTTGGGTACCTGTCCTGCGGGCAATATGCTCATCCAGTCCTTTACCACCGCCACGTAATCCGATGCGGTTGATTGCTTTTCCACCTCGGTTATGAGTCGAAAGTTGAACGGCATATGCGAACCCAGACGTCCGGTACTACTCGCGTAGTACGTCTGGATGACATCCAGCGTAGAGTAGGCCTCCGTCATGATGACACGCGTCTCACCGCCATGCTCCGCCTGGTATGCATCGATCAGTTCCCTCCACTCGTACACCATCTCGACCGTTTCGGGCAGATCCTGTGTGTATATGTGCTTCAGGTAGTTGGTATCTTCCGGATCATCTACCAACCCGCTTGGCGGCTCATCGCGCAGCTGCGTATCTTCATACAGTGTCGGTACGGCATCGATGCGAAACCCATCCACACCCTTGCCAAGCCAGAACAGCAGCACATCCTTCATCTCCTGTACCACCTTTGTATTGCGGTAGTTTAAATCCGGCTGCTCTACGGTGAACTGGTGCAGGTAGTACTGCTGCCGTTTCTCACTCCACTGCCACGCACTGCCACGGAATGCTTGAATCTGTGCCAAAGAACCAGTACCAGCGCTATCCCAATTAAATGGTCACTTTGAAAACACTTCCGCCCTTTACATACCCAATTGTTTGGTGGTAAGTTTCTCCCACCAGCAGGATTAGCCTTTCCATCATGCCACACGTAATAATCCTCATAGCCCGCTTCCATGTTCTCCGACTTTATGAACCACTCGTGCAGATTACTCGAATGGTTCGGCACAAAGTCCATGATAACCTTCAAGCCGAGAGCACGCGCCTGCTCCACCAACCGCTCAAAGTCAGCCATCGTACCGAACTCCTCGTGAATGTCCCGGAAGTCGGAAATGTCGTAGCCAAAGTCCACCATCGGCGATTTGTAGATCGGTGACATCCAGAACGCCTTCACACCGATCGACTTCAGGTACGGCAGCTTCGAGGTGATTCCGTTCAGATCGCCCACACCATCCCCATCACTGTCCATGAACGATCGAGGATATATTTGATAGAAGGCCGCCTTTTCCCACCAATCACGGGACGTCGGTTCGGTTAGATTTAAACATGTAGCTACAGAGAATACCCCGGCAAGGACAATTCCGGCCACCGTCCAGAGATGGTATTGGTTTCCCATTTTTCACTTCACTGTCTACACTGGTGGAATTATGGAGTGCGTTACGGTGTTTTATAGTTTCGCTTTAGTGAAGTACTGCTCACTCAGGAAGCGAGCAGGATTAACTGATCAAATGGGACGATAGGTGCGATAAGATACTGTTGATAGTCGATGCTCTATCGAGACGATTTAGATGCGCTAAATTGAAGTGTAAAAACACAAACTGCAACCTGTTTTATCAGCGATAAAACCTTGATAAGTGCAGGGAACACACTCATTTAGACAAGAGAGGCGCCTTGTACAGTACCCGAGAGGGAAAAAAAAACAGAGAAACTCTTTATGATATGAAATAATTTATTTTGGTGAGATTTAATTAAACTCCTATTTACAGACTGAAACGGGGGATCTCTATTGCGTGTTTCTAATAGCTACCATGACGCTCCTGAACTTTGCAATACATCCTATTAATATTAAGTTACGGTTTATGCGCTCATGGCGCTCTGCCTAGGCAGGTCGAGTACCTGTGTCTTTTCCTATGTGAAAAAAAGTCTGTCATTGCCGTTTCAGTTCGATGCAATGCAGCCCGTACTGAGGGCTTTGCGATGGGCACACCTCTCCCAACATCGTTTCATATCTCGGGAACGGGCGTACAATTCGATTGTACCGCTGTAACCATTAATTATTGAAATTGAACTCATCGTTTTATCACAAACCTACCTAGTGGGACATGTTGTTTGCGTGACACCCTTCCTACCCCAGGGCTGCACAAAACACGAAACAATTCCTCATCTCGATCTCGACCGGATTATGTTGGCTGCCACCACAGAAGAAGCAGAAGTCCTCACCGGGAGGATTTTCGGTGGATTTTGCCGGCATCACCTTCGGTTTGGTCATCGCTTTCGCCAGAAAATTTTCGTTATTCCGTGAAGGGCGTAGGAGATGCTGTTGGAATGGGGAGCGTATAAATGCATCGGCGGGTGGTATGGGATCGATTGTGAATTTAGTAGGCAGCTTTTTTTTCACACGAAGAGGAAATTTTAGGTATAACGTATGCAGTTAAAAGTTGGACTAAATAGGTGAATTTCGTTGCAATGATTGGACTCCCCGATCCAAAAGACGCATCAGGCTCTTTGTATTCGCCAGATAGGGCTTACATGAGATTTGTTACATTTTTCACTTATTTGTTGTCCCAAATTAATTTGACGTCTGGCTTTAATGGTTTTTTGAAGGTTATGCTCGGAATACTTAATATTTTTTTAAGTACAATCCGTAACTCACTGTCTGTCTGTGCTAAATCAAGTGCTAAATCAGCTCTTAGTTGAGACAGCTCTGGTCTTAGCGGTAGGCAATTAAACAGAAAAAACTATTTTTGATTCACATCCTATTTTTATACCTGCAACGTATCACAGATTTTAAATGGATTATAAGCTATGGAGGGCAAAGAGTTCAACACGTAATTATGAGATCAAAACGGAATCACAACTAACTGATAAGCCTTAAATGTAACTCTAGCAGAAATCTCGCCTAACAAGACAAAGATGCATTTTTATAACAGCCCATTTGTTCATTTTTTCAACGCATACGTTAATAAATCAAAAGGTGCATAAATGTTGATCATTTTATATTTAATTAAGCACTTCCCTCGCGAATATTTCCGCCAAACCACCACCATCCGAAACCATTGTATCCGAAACCA
>KB681357.1:0-16545 GCA_000349165.1 Anopheles christyi | reverse complement strand
TAGCACATACATATTTTATGCTCTTATGCATTTACTAGCAACACACACCTTCCCGTAGAGGTAAACTACAGCTTGAGACACGCGTAGATACACTCACACATACACACACACACACACACTTAAACAGCAACAGAAGCAGCTTACGTTCTTTCTTCACATCCACACACCACACACAAAGAAAGCGCTATGCAGCTTTTTCTACATCTTCTTTCCTGCTTCTTGCTTCACTTCCAAATACCGGTTCTCAGGTACTAACGCGTCGATTTCCTCCTTCTCCTCGTTTGCCTCTTCCACACTCGTTTTGTTGTACACACAAGCTTCAAGCACAAGGGTAAAGCAGGCACACCAACACCAACACTTCGTATCCACCACGGGCGAAATAGACGGATGAGAGAGAAAGAAGCAACAACGAAAAAGAGCTTTAAACACACCACCACCAGCACCACACTACCATCTTTGCCGTATACACTTTTTCCCACCTTTCTACCTGGGCTATTCTTTTGCTCCTTCCTCTACTTCCATCATCATTCGCACTCAAGCGCTTTTACCTTTAGAACGCTTGGCGTACACACACGTACGCACACAGGCAGACACACACGCGCGCCATCACCAGTTACTTTATACGCCTTCTTCGTGTCGTCTCGTGTCGCTTCACCTTCTTTCGCAATTCTCTTCCACCTGCCTTCACCACCCGCTGATCAACCTTTTTTTATATGATCACACAACCACCACGGCAATAGAATGCATAGGAATGAGGCTTCCTTCCAGAGCCACGCATTTTGTTTTCCTTCACAACTTACATACAGCTATTACATCGATTCTTTTTGATTAAACTTTTGGGCAGAGTAATGAGCTCACTTCGTTAAACTTAAACCACGTTCACTAGAAGATCATCGCTGATTGAAATCACTGGCAGAAGAGAAGGTGTACGTAGAAAGCACACATACACTAGCATGCGAACATTACAAGAAGCCCTACCATATAAGTAAGTGTTTCACATTACACAAGCATATTCCATTATTGGTACACCCACCAACGCACTGGCAATTCAAAATTTGTTTAATCAACAAACAATAGACTAACTTACGTTTCAAACCTAACGCCACGCAGCACACGCACGTCCACTCGGTTCAACTTTCCGGAGAGCAAAAGATCGTGCAAGCCAAGAAAGAAGCAAACAGTTTTCATTCGTGGGGTTGCATCTCCGTCTCATTCACACACTCTCTACCCTCTACCACTCTCTAACTAAAGCACGAACTGAACTACCGTTGTCTCGCTCATTCAAAATACGTTAGCCAAGGTTAGCTCGTTATGCACGATTTGAAATAAACACTCAAAATGTCAAATTTCGTTTAAAATCAACGGAACGGACAACGGAAAGAATTGTGGAAATGCTTTATTATGTATTCAAAAATGGTTTGGGTGGTTATTGGATAGTCAATGTGTTGTATAAGCTCATATTTGTTTTACACACCTTTATGACAGCTGACACTGAACTGTATTTCTGGCGGACTTCATACACTGACATATACATCGACAGACACTCTCGACCCAGCACGCAGCGAGGTCGAAATATGATTAACAGCATTTGACTATGAGCTATATGGTATCCCAGACATATATGCTTGCATACAAATAAAAAGAGCTACTATAAAAAAATAACCAAGAATTGCCTAATGATAAATCCGAATGAAAGAAAGTCATCTCAAGCGCCTCAAATGCCTTAAAAGAATATTTAAACCAAGTTCTATTGAAATATCAGGTCTCGCAAAAGGCCCGTCTTGACAGCTAGTTGGAAGAAGAAAAGCCGAAGAAGAATGACACTTTCCTATCTACGTATCTACGAGGATTGTTTTTGTATTTAAATTTTGGGTACATTTAAGGTACATTTTTCATAAACTACCAGTCATAAGTTTGTTTTTGAACAATCACCAACACATATGCAGGTAGATAGGAAACTGTCAAACTGGTAACCCAGGGGGCATCGAAAAAAGCGCTAATACGACACCTGATTCTATATTTTTAACGTTGATCTAAACGGTGTTTCTATTTATGAAACAACTGGCAAGAAAAAAAGACATTAATCTTACGTTGAGCAACCAATCAAGCAATTGAACCTCTCGTTTCCCAGCGAACAAAATAATCATACTTTCTCGCTCTGCCCAATGAGCCGTCAAAACTGGCAGAAAGAGAAAGCGAGAATGCTATTTTTGTTGCATGGGTTCTTTTTCATATGAACAATTTATCTTTCCAGTTGTTTGAGCTCAGTTTGTGGTGCATGAAATTGCAAAATAAAAGAAAATCTTAGAAATAATTACAAACAATTGCAACAGCTGCTCTCGAGAATGAGTTGAATATAAAACATTGCAGCATTCTCAGCAGCATCTTTGCACTGAGACAATGCAAAGCACAAGAAAAAAAAATCCACAATGATTCTCTGCTGGTTCTCTGACCCCGTGTAATCACTTCTGCATCATTTGGCATTGACATTTTTGCGTTTTCCTCTGTTTACTGCTGTCATATTTGTTGTTTATTGTTTTGTTAGGTTATGTGTGTTTGAAAGTGGTTATGTGATTCCATGCCGATTGGAAGAAAGTCTAGAAACTAGTCTCTTTTTGATCGTTCACGTATTTTGATAATAGTTGAAAAATGTTTCGGAAAAGTGTACAATCATTGACGGCATTTACCAAAGCATGTAAGTTTGAGGAGAAGGGTTGATGTTCTTTGGGATTTCTTACGATCACCATTTATCACCTCCTACAGGCGGTTCGGCACAGTATAGAAGTCTCTATTCCGCATCCGCACTCGGTATCGAGGGATATGAAGCGTACCGGGAGAAAACCCGTACCCAGCATCTGCACAATGTGGACAACTTTAAGCGTAAAATGAGGGACTTTGTGTCCGGCTCGGCAACGAACATGATCTTTACCGAAGATTTGAAAAACATCATCCACCTGATCGACAATACTCCGGAAGACAAGCAGCTGCTGAAGGACACGATCATGCGGTACAACCAGCAGGGCAAAGAGCTACGCTTCGGTAACTACGTGTTCGGGCCGGTCATTATGCGTGCCTGCCACCATCTGGGCGATGCCGATTTGGCACTGGAACTGTTCAAAGGAGCCGGTACGGATGGATTTTTCGATCAGCTCACAAGCTACCAGATACTGGGCGATATGCTGTACGAGAAGGGGCGTTATCAGGAGGTGCGCGAACTGTTCGATTCGATCAAGAGCCGTCAAATACAGGGCGGACGATTTCCGAAGCACTGCATCACGCTTACGTTCGCTGCTTGTTACAAGGAAAACACGGCCGATTCTTTCCAGTACGCGATGGACCTGTGGAAAGAGCTGAACTCGGTTGGCCATGTGCCGATGCGGAAGGCAACGGCGTTTGCGGCTGCGCTTGCTCTAAGTAACGGTCGGCCGGAGATTGCGGTTGAGATTTTGGGAACGGTTGCCAAGGGCAACTATGTCACGGTGAGGCAGCTGAAAACGTTGGCGCTGTGTGCGTTGAACCGGTTGGAAGATGTAGTGCCGATATTCCGCTCGGTGCTGGAGGTAAAGGGTCCATTTGAGAAACAGCAGACGTACTGCCGCGAGGTGATCGAGAAGGTACAGGAAGCAGTAAAGCAGGCGAAAGAAACGAACGTCTCCAGCAACCTGCAGGACTTGGAACGGATGCTTGAATACCTCGAAACCAATGGGCAGATAGTGAACAGCACGCTGGACAGTATACTTTGCTCGGAAATCGTATCGACAGCCCAGCGAAATGATAACAAGAGCAATCTGGCCGATAGCTACAACACGCGGGGTGGTCGTATGCAGCAGCAGCGAAATTTCCGGCCGACCAAAAAGTATCAGCAACTCCGACCGGGTCTTTCGGATATGAATTAGGTGCCGGCGACGTTCAAGAGAAAACGGTTTAAATAAAGGGCAACCTGTCAGTAGTAAGTTGAAAGGAATGGATGCATTTGTGTTATTTCGAAATTAAGAGGAACCGAACTAGTCCTTGCATTTAGGTTGCATTTCTTCAACGTACTTCGTGTACCAGTCTGGAAGAAAAGATTCCTGCCGTTGGGTATCCGCTTCCAGCACTCGATACCGCACCCTTTTGCATTCGCGTGCATTATACTCAAACTGGTACACCTTCTGGCAGCTATCCGTCCGCCCGATCACCCGAACCACTTCCGAAAGAAAGTCGGCACAAAAGTTCATACAAACCGCCGGTGACCAGTACTGGCGGGAATCGCGTCGAACATCGTCCAGGCTCATGTTTGTTATCGTGCGCACAATTCCAGCATCGTCACGCAAACCCACCACCAACCGCTGCACGTTCACTAGAAAGCTTTGACACCACCAGTTCTTCGTTTTGAAGCGATAGAAATTGTCCACATGCCGTTGGGACGTTTCCTTGCGCTTTACCTTCACCTCGACAAACTCACAGCGGCGCAGGTCTTCCACCCGGAGGCGATCACGGTCAAGGGGTCGGTCCACCACGATACCATCCATTTCCGCTCCATAAAGTACACGGTGACCGGCTAGGGTCGTATCGAACATAGAGCAAAACTCTTCACCCAACATCACCGGTGCCGATGTGTCCGGCATAACGCCCGGTTCTTCCGTAAGTATGTGCTGCTCGAATTTAAATCCATAGTAACAAAAACGTTTCTGTTGCTCCGTTTCGTTCCGTATCGATTCCTCCTTTTCTGGGGTAACTTTTTCGCAAAGATAAATTGTGCCACGATACCGTACAGCCTGCACGATCCAGGGTGTTTTCCAGTCGTACGGTGTGCAGGATAGCAAACGCAACAATCCCCGGAAGCAAACGAAATTGTGCTTCAATCGTAGCTGGCCTTTCTCATTTGGTATCCATAGCTCCCGGGGGTTTGTCTGGCGTATGAAAGTTAGCAGCATGTCTATCCTTTCCTCTTTCGCACTGTTCGGTTTCGGCTGGTGTAATTCGAAACCTTCGTTAAGATCGAGATGTAGATCCGTTAGCGGGCCGCTTGGTAGGGTAAGGTACTTGAGTTGGGCTGCCGATGCATCGTATTGCCGTTCCTGGTTAAGGCTAAAAAATCCAACCAAAGAGGGTTTCGTTACGGTGGGGAAGGGTTTCGATTGTCGGGCTTTCTGTCGGGGATCGGGATCGATGGTAGTTTCGGTAAACATCATGTGACCAGCAAATGCACAGGAAATTCAGTAGACCTCACGTCTCACAGCAACGGAAAGATGGTTTGGAGTTGAAAAATTCAACTGAGACGCAACGTTTTAGTGATCAGTTTTGCTACTTCATTCCGTACGAAAGTTGTTTGATTTACTCTTCCAGCTGGTTGTTTGTTGTGATTGTTTGTTTCGTTTGACGTTTCAGTTGCTTTGGAAAATTAAAATGTCAATAAAAAACTGTTTGAAAATTCACTGTTCTGTCTAAATTCCTTTGCTCATTCAGTAGCCATATTTTCACACTGAATTTCTAAATGATTTTCATTCTTTCACTTCAGTACACTGGGACGGAGCTGTTCCAAGGGCGGGGTAGGTTCGGGATCAGTTCCTTGACTGAATTGCAGCCGAGACAACTTCTTGTAGTAGCAAAATGGGCCGGTGACTTACATTAGGACAAGGATAGGACTAATTATACCATTAAGAAGGAATCATTCTTGTTAACACCCAACGAAATCCAGAAATAAATGCCCAAACTGTTCTTTATTCCTTTCTTTTATTTCATGAAGATATATTACAGATTTTAGCTAAATTCTTAACTGTCTTTCTCTCCGCAAGCATTACCTGTCCTTATTCCAAACAGAATAAAAGTTCAGTCCACTGCTCCTTCTTTTCGACCCTTTCACTGAATAATAATGGGAGGGAGTAGGGTTGGCCAGAACGGCCCTTCGTAACTACTTATGCCCCATACAACGGCCGCCCACTTGTAGGTAAAGGAGTTTTTGTTGCATAAGAAAAGAATGAGCCTCATTACACACGACCCAATAGACCCCACACATATACAAATAGAAAAAATGAAGAGGTAACGATACTATAATTTGCAATAATATAAAATATTCAATAAAAAAAAAAAAAGAACAAACTATAAACGACCGCCTGGGCAGCACATTATGGTGGTTATCTTCGGAAGTAGGAGGCGGAGGATGAGATGCGGAAAGGTGGTTAGTATCACAAATCGGATAAATAGGGAAAGTTTCTATTTTATATCAACAAAGTGTCCCACAAGCAAGCAGATAAGCAAGGGGAAATGGGTCATTTAATGGAATTTTACATTTGCAATTTTTTTTAGCGGTGCTGATGATGGTGGTGGTGCTGGTTTGTACGTGCGCATCAATTGCATTGGGAAATTTGACCTATTCTAAGACAAATCAACTCGAAACAAAAATAGTACTTTTGTTCTTTCTAACATTGTTCTAGCAGTTAGAGCGGAAGCATATTCGAATTTCACCAAGAAACAGGAATTATAATCTAAATCAACGATCAGGGTACGATGCGCGCCAATGACTTCAATGGGGTTGGGAAAGGGAAGAAGAAAAGGTTGGTGGTTCTACTAATGTAGCATTTAAAAATATCATAACACGTCCCACACGCACACAGGATGATTGTTCGCCTTCAACCTACTGTACAGCTTCCATTGCCACACGAATCCGGCCACTGGTGCTGCCGGGCTCGTTGCTAGCTGCCGATGTCACCGCCTCTGCCGTACCATCATCGCTGTTGGATTCCATCGTCGAGGACGCACTGGTTCCTTCGGTGGCCGGGGACGAACTTGCCGCAGCATCTCCCGTAGCCGCTGCCGCTGCCCCAGAAGAATCTTGGCCCTCTGACGGCACAACCGAGGGGCGACGCTTTTTGCGCTGATGATCGTAGTTCACTAACCGTTGCCCGACCAAATACTTGTCGTTCTTGATCGCTACGTACAGCTTCCTGAATTGGCGCACCTGCAGCACCAGTATGCCAATCACGAACGCGATCAGCAGGAAGAAGGGATAGATCTGCCGTGCGATGAGCGTACGCGTGATCGGGTTCGGGAAGAACACGGGCAGTATCGAGTGTGCGATCACGTACGGAATGGCTAGCGCCAGCCCAAAGCAAGTGATGACCGGAATGCCCAGCTCGCGCACGATAAAGTTCAGGTTCATGTCACGCAATCCGTCCCGGTAGGCCTGTTCGATCGCACGTTTCAGTGCCCAGTCCGGACCCATCAGGGTGAGGGCGCAGGCAATCTTGGTGTACAGTACGCCGAGTGCCCAATCTTGCCAGAGGAATAGGACCGGGGTTTGATCGGGCGGCACACGCAATGGTATCACGACGACCAGTTCTAGCAGCAGCCCGAACATGAGCGGAATTACACCGAGCATGAGGACGAATACAAACATGGCCAGCGCGTACGACGTACCGATTGACATCCAGTGCTTTACGCGTGCAATGATGGCTGCCCGCCCCTGGGGTACCAGATTTACGGCCAGGGCAATACCGCGCGAAATTAGCCAGCAGAGATACATCCCGATGGCGGCGGTATACAGCTCATGTGGACGGGCAGGCGTTTCCGAGCCCGTGCTGCTAACCGCACTTGGCGGTGGAGCAATGTTGGACGAGCCAATCGATCCAAGAGCCATTCCGTAGCGTCCAATCCAGACCGGTATCGTCAGAATGGCCAGCGAACCAATCGCCAAGCTAATGCACATTAGCACCAGCAATCCGATGAGCCGAATGGCAAAGAACTGTGGCCGTTCGTAGGGCTGAAAGCCAACCGGTACGTCCCGCTGCATGATGGCTTGATGGGCAGCGGCTAATCCGGCACCGACATCCGGCTGCTGTCTGGGTGGTGCTGCATCATCTTCATTCGGTCGTGGGTCCGCCCCGAGCAGATAGCTCTTGATGCCAAGCATACGGGCCACCACGTTGCACCAGATGCGCACCAAACCCTTCAACCAAATGCGGGTGTGCGATTGCTCGAAGAAGCTTGGCAAAACAAACTGTGTGGAGGAAAGAAAGAGGATATTAAAATTGACCAAAACGCAGCTGTACTGAAAACCGAAACAAACAAACTAACCTGAAGCAACAGCAACTGAAGGCTTAGCTCGTTTACTTCCGAATCACCTGACAGTGTGTAGGGCAGGAATGTGGGCCAGAAGCTTTTGAGGATTTGGATCGGTGCCCAAAGCATCAGCAGCACGGCCGAACCGAAGATTGTAGCCGACGATATCAAGCGGCGCGTGTGGCGCAGAATCGATAGGTGAATCATTTCCTGCACAGGAATACGAGAAGGAGAATGAGTTTTGCACGAGAAAAAAAAAAGCCTTAACCAAGCGGTTCCCACTTACCTGAATCGGGCTGAAGTCGGGATCGTTAAGGTTGCGCAAAAACCACAGCACACCCGGTCGAAGCACCTCCCGCAGCAGCACGATAAACGAGGCAAAGTAGTATACGTACACCATGCCAAACATCCAGTGAATGAACAGGGACGTCCCAGGAGCGACCTTAAAGCTCGCCTTGCGATCCTTTAGCGTAGCGTCAAACATGGGCAGCGAGCAGATATCGAGCCACCAGCCACATACGAGCGGCAGCACACCAATCTCAACCACTGAAAGGAGCGACACCTTCACCACGATGTAGCACAGTCCCAGAATGCGGCGTTGACGTCGCCAGCGCAGAAAGCGAGCGATGGCGTGCAGCTTCACCAGCGTGATGCCAATCACGCAGTAACCGAGCATGGTGGTGAGGAGTCCGTGAAAGTACGTCAACTGTTTGCCCGGCGCGTTAAAACCCAGGAACGTGATCAGCGAGTTTCCGATCGAGTACGGGCAGAAGGCAAATAGCACGATGAAAGCGGTGTTGAGGGAAACGACCCAGAAAACGTGCTCGAGAAACACCATCGAACCGTCCAGCCCGAGCAACCGCTCCCAGGTCAGCTCTTCGGCCGCCCGTTCCCATTCCATCGGGTTCCAGTTTGCTTCATCGGCAGCTGCTTCAACTTCCGGTTCGTTGATGACCGCTTCCGGCGGTTCGTCCGCTACTGGCGGCTGTGGTGGTGGTGGTTCCGCCGGATTAATTGGCACATTGTCGGCGGGCGGTTCGCCAAAGTTGGCCCGGGGTTGTACTGGCCGAAGGCGCAACGGATCCACCTCCGGCAGTACAGGAGGTTGGTTCAGTGGACCGGGGCCATCCTGTTGCTGTTGAGCCGGGTCTCCTTGCTGTCCGTGGAGCAATGGTTCGTCCGCCGCGTTCCGGTTGTTGAGCAGATTGTTATCCAGAAAGTTGTTGTTGTTATTATTATTATGCTCTTCCTCGTTGTTGTTATCATCATTGTTGTTGTTGTTGTTGTTGTTGTTATTGTTAGCAGCATCATTATCATTCACTTCGGCCTCCGCTTGGCGCACATTGGCGGGACCGTTTCCGTTGGCGGCCGCTTCCGGTACCTGTGGATCGTCCCGCTCAAGCCAATCGGGGCCTCCACCATGGATAATCTGCTCCCGCAACCACACCAGCCCGATAAACGTAAACAATGTGCAGGTTACGACAAAGCAACCCCTAAACACGTCGATTGTTATGTTTTCCGTCGAGAACATGTCGATCGGCAGCGTGAGGACCATCTCGATCGAGCCGGAAAAGAGGAACCGATACGTACGGTACGCCGTCAGCGGTACGATCCCGAGCCAGGCGACGGCGACGATTGTGTAGTGTATCCAATACTTGACGGCCGTGCCAACCGAGCTGACCAGCCCCTTGGCGACGTACTTGAGCGGCAGGACGCGCGGCATATCGGGCGAGTAGATCGGCGTGAAGGAGAATCGATGCCCGCACAGCTCGCAGTACTCCTTGCGCGAGTAGCGCATCCATTGCATCAGACAGTCCTGGTGGATCCACTTGATGCTGCCGGTGCAGATGCATGGATGGAACAGTGGTCGATCGGACTGCGCCTCGCAGCGGCACACCCGACAAATGTCTCCTTCCATGCTGCGATACTGTCTGTCAACAGCGGGTATGCCAGTGATACGGAAGGATGGAGGCTTCTGTCCAGATACCGATGATGGATCCGGACCTGGTCGAAATCACTTCCCCCTTCTCCCCCTACTCGGTGGTGGGGTAAAACTTTACCACCGACGGTGCTTTACTGTGCACGGCGATGTCGTTCGGTCGATGCTCGGTCGATGCTGAAGCACAAACCTGCTACTATTACTTCCCGCAGCGGTACGAGCATCGTTCTGGCACGGGAATGTAAATCAGACCCGCCGCTCCGTCCCGCTACTCGAGTTCACTTGCAAAACCAATCCACCAAAAACGAGGGAAACACACCTGCAACCGGGCGGCCTTCCACAAATGTTTCACCTTCTTCCGCAACGCTACCGTAAGCTCGAAACCTTTTGTCTACGCACAATTTTTTTTACACTTCTTGCCTGCACAAAAACACGTCCAGCGCGACCTTGTGAAATCGCTCGGTCGGAGTGTTGTGATTCGCAAAAGCAATGGGTGCTATGTTAGCACCGAGTTTGCAATCCAACTACGATGGGTGAGAGCGCCGTGTAGAAAACACGCAGTAAAATGTTGGGTAAAATAAGCGACCGAAGGACAAGCGCAGCAAAATGTTTCGAAATTTTGCTGCACAAAAGTTACGTTTTCTATGCTGTCACCTGGGTGCAAAATGGAGCTTTGACGTAAGGCCACCAATGACGTTATCTGTTCGGCCCGTGCGTAAACTGTCAAACGGCACAACTGTCAACATTCGACACAAATAGATGCGGCGTACTTGCTTGTGTATAGGCCTACACGTGTTTTCAGTGCATAAAAATGGTTGTAAAGAAACAAAATAAACGCGTTCAGGGAGAAAGGAAGAATGGGCAATCAGGTAAAGTATGGCTATAGCTCACATTACGTTGCGTATACTAAACTTTTTTAAATTTTGTTTCATTGTTTTGGTTGGACCCATATGTAGGACCGCCTAGGAATACAGGCAGGAAACCTCCGACCGCCAGAAATGCAGGCAAGGGGTTGGCGCTGGTTAAAACCACTAAACAAGTGGAAGGAAAAGCACCAGCAATCAGAAATAACGATATGCAAAGCAACAATAACTCGCAAAATAAGAGTAGATCTGGCAACAGACCTGCAGCGAAGCAGAAGGGCGACAAGCAGAAGAAAAAGCAGAAGAGTTCGGTTAAAAAGGCCAAATCGCCAAAGGGTTCGAAAACTGACAAAGTTAAACCGTTGGAAAAGAACGACAAGGTAAAGCATGAAGCGATCGCGAAGAAGCTACAGGTAAAGACGAAAGGAAAGGAACAAGAAGAGATCCAGAAATATCTAGAGTGCTGGACCAACAACCGGGAACAATGGAAGTTTAACAAGATGATTCAGGTTTTCATCCAGCATCACGTGTTGGATGAGGCTGTGATCAATGCTGAGATGTGGCCGATGGCGCTCAGTTATTTGAGTGGAACAAAAGGCTCCGGCAAGGACATATTGGTGGCGAATGCCAAAAGCATAATCAAGGAGGTTGATAGTGCTGTGGAAGGGAATGGAGACGAAACGCTGCAGGCTAGCAGCAAGTATGAACGAGCCCGGGAATTGCTGCAAAGTTTGGGATAAAACCGCCTCTTGAAATAAAAACTTTAAGCACGCCTAGCGGCATTAACATTACACTTTAGGATCGCTTTATTCCAGGCTATGGAAATATAAGACTTCTAACTAACGCACTTTACACGGTTTGTTGTTTTTTTTTGTCGTAACCAAAACAAATCAATGGAGTCTTTTTCCAGTGGGTAAGGAAAACGAATTATACGCACACACAATCAAACGCGAATCGGTCCATCTACCATGTACGAAGGATGAAAATGAGCACAAACACCTAATGACTATTATCGCCTCCCAGTAGGTTCATCATCATTTCGTTTTTCCCACCACGTTTTGCACCCACGTTCGCAGTTTGTCCGTGTCCTGCAAACCGACCAGGCGCTGCTCAACCTTCCCGTCACGTATTGCCAGCAGCACCGGGACGGATGCCACCTCGTAATCCAGAGCCAGGTCTGTGTGCTCGTCAATATCAACCTGCAGCGATGGAAAAGTAATCGATCCCGTGTTACATAATGGCAACAAACCCTATGGGACAACGGGCGCTTACCTTTGCCAGCTTTATTTTGCCCTCATTTTCCCCAATCACGGTTTCGATTCGGGGGGTCAACATGCGGCACGGTGCACACCACCTGGCGGAAGGGGAGAGAGAGAGCGATTGAGATTGAAAAGAAGAGGAATGGAAATAAAGCAAGTGGCACTTTCACGCTGTGTTATTACGTTGCAAAGAAGTCCACGATCACCGGGTCCTTGCTGTTGCGAACTTTCTCGTTGAATTCCTCCGGCGACTGCACTTTGAAGATTTCGAACCTTGGCACACCGGTACTGATGCCCCGGACGAAGGTGCCGATGGGTGCACGCAGGTTGAGAAATTTCTGTATCGCTGCCATTACGCGAGAGGATATGTGTTCGATCCGGGAAAGGAGAGCGATGGGAATAAAGAAGGTGTATGATATATAAACAACGTTGGCCCCGATGGTGGAGATAGCGAACTGTCAGGTGGAGTTTGACAGTTTGGAACAAAACAAAAAACGCGCTCATACGCAGACGTTTGAATGGGCAGAAGACGGTTAGGCAGCACTCTGGCAAAATGAAAAAATAAACTCGCGTTGTTCAGAGATGTTCGCATTTGCGATGAAAAAATAAACAGGAGGGAATCCAAAGAAGATACGGTGCAGACAACGATGGACTGATTTTTCTGTAGCACGGATAAAATGAAACAAAAAATTGTACATAATTTGTGGTCCCGAGTCAACAGATGCAGCTGATCTTGCGAATCGCTCATTATTTCAAATAAAAAATTCCAAACGGACTAATTTAATGGCCGCACGCGTTGGCGGTGTAAAATCCGAGCTGGTCGTTTGTTTTATTTACCCACCATCATACCGCACCATCAGACACAAGTCGCTTATGTTTGCGCTTTGGTTTTGCGTCATCAGTGGCGCAACAGATTTTGCGCATCCTTGATCCATTCAAACAGGGAAATGGAAAGCGTGCTACTGATCGATGGGGAGGAGTAGTTTCCTTAAATTTGGAACAATTGTTGACCTTATCGATTAATTTCCCGCCAACCATTGCGCATCAGATGATGATGGGATGCATTTGATCGAAAGTCCATTAAAGAACGGACCGATCGATCGAGCTCCCGAGGGTTCTTCATGTCAAGAGGCTGACCTCGCGTGCCAGCATCCTCAATCGTCGAAGCAACCGGCTAAGCTACTTGTTGGTGGGTTTTAAAAATATATCTTTCGACATCGATGATTTTCCTTCGCTTGCTTGTTCTCGCTCGCGCTTTCTCTCTCTTACGCCGTTTGCCTACTCTTTACAACAGCAATACCAATGGAAATTTCAAGTGGTACTGTGTTTTCCCTAGTTAGTACGAAAAAGAGGGATATGTTTGGGAAACCGTTATTTGTATTAACCTTGCAAGTGTAAATAATCGTTTCCATACGGAAAGAAAAACAAGGGAAAAGGCGTACCTTTAGCAATGGAAAAACATCGTTATTCTTGCCTAAGGGCAAGAGTTGTTCTGCGCTTCCCGCTCATGGGTTTCTCTCAGATCTGTACCGGATTTTGAGTTTTCCTTGCCGAGAGATGGTTAGAGCGAAAGAGATAATCTAACAAGGGCAGCGAGGGGGGAGGGGAGGGATCGGGGCGATTGGTAACATCCCTTAGCCGGTTGGAAGGAAAATGAGAGGGGGAAAATCACCAACACCAACATGCTGACACAAGCTGATGGTACAAGATGATCGCGAGTTTTTCCGCTCCCCGCGACGCCTGGCGGCAGGCAGTGGGGCATGTGCAGTACGAGGTGGGGTGTAAAAATGTGCCGGGTTTGTTCTAGTTTCCCGAAAGTAAAATTTCATTTCGGTATCTCCGCGGCCGGTAGCGCATCGTCGCATGCGAGTTTGTCGCGATCAACTGCGCGTGGTTGTACGGACCGAAAATCGACGAAAATTAAAGCGAATCTCGAATCCCAGTAGTGTCCGGGACGGTTTTTTTTCTTTCTTTCGGTGTGCGTAAGTGAGTGTTGAAAAGGGGTTTTCCCGTGTAATTTCGTACGGTCAATGTGCTCGCGACGGAGTTGTGTTGTAATACTTGAAAGTGGCCACGGTTAGTGTAAATCAGCTAGTGTCAAACGCGTATAAAAGAGTGTAAATTATAAGGAGTGCACAGAAAAGGGAGATTTCTTGAAATTTCAACAATTTCAACATTTTGCATTGTGTCCTTGTCAAAGGCACAACTTGTCAAATGACCTCCACTCAACAAGCAGATGATATGCTCCCGCTTATCCTAGTGTTTGCTTTCTGTTCGACTTTCCAACACGAGAATGTCCGGTAGTCAATGTACGGTACGCAATTTTCAACCTCCTGGCGTCACCACGAGTCCCCAACTTCCTTCTTGCAACCGTTTCCATGCAGCTCGCACCACCATCGCGCAATATTGTTCGCTACCGCTGCCACCGCCGCCACTTGTGGTAAATCTAATTTTAAACCCGCACAATCTCTTCTTTACCGCTCAGAATGGCACCGGGGGTCTGGTGTCTGGTAGTGGTGTTGTTTGCGCTTTGTTGTTGTCATAAGATTTGTTCATTCTTTTCAATCTCGTAGAGATACGACACTTTTCTTACGCTAGGGGTATAGCGGGTTTCGTTTTTATCATCTTCGGAAATTGCATTTCTGCTTTGCGGGGCTGTGAGTTCTGGGAGAACCTGGGATTTAGAGGGATGTTTGGCAATTGAAGTCATCTGGTTCTGGTGTAGGTCGAGGACGCTAGAAAGCCATAAAGTAGGACAGCACATCACTTGTCGCTGTCAAATGCGTGATGATCGAATGTCTGATACCACCATCATCACACACACAAACACACACTCAGATTGTTTGCTATCTGTGATCGTCTCAGTAGGCCAAGCTCGATTTGCAAAAAAAAAAAAAACGTTGTGTCGTAGTAATGGTACCGTTTGATCAGTTCTAGCTTCTTTTGTTTTGTTATCCTTGTTGTAGGAGTGGTATTGGTTTCACAATTGTAGTTGTAAAAAATGCGGAATGCGCTTTAGCGTCGCCATTTAGAGTGTTGCGGTCGTTGTTATGTGTCTGTGGAAAGTACCGCGCATCTTCCTGTACATGGAGAAGTAGTCAGTGTGCCGTATCGTTTATCGAGTGTGTCTGGAATGTTTTGATGGAAATAGAATAAAAAAGGAAAAGGAGAAGAAGCAGTAGTGGAGTTTGTGTGCAGTGGTGGTAGCACGGTTCTCTAGCACACCGTAATGTGCGTGGTTGAAGTGCAAAAGTGTGTGAGTGGTGCGTGTCTGCGTTTTCGTTAGTCAACGGTTCCGAGGGTAGTGTGTAGTGCATCCCAGTATATGGTGAAGCCGGTGTGTTTTTTTGTGTGTGAGAGTGTGAAATAGTGTGTGTCACCGTGCATCCAGTGGGACTGAGAAGTATTAATCTGTCATGTAAGTATCAGTTGACCTCACGTGAATTTATTTTGCATTGTCTAAGAGCTAAGTATCTCACCCTAAAATTATTCAAAAATGTCATGTACAGAGAGGATCATGTACCTTACCAAATGCTTACCTGACGAAATCTTTGATAAACCAATCGCACACATCCGTATGAATTATTGCTGAGACTTCGCTTTTTGGCAGCTCAAGTTGATCCACAAGATTAGAGAAGGTGCCAATGAAGGTGCTAAGCTTGAGGCGACGTGTAATATCTTCATTCAAACTGCAGTCGGACACTGTCAGTCAAATAGTACTATCCTCCCTCCCCTGGTAGACCCTTTTTTGAGACGACACACTAATTGTCATAAATAAACGGGCAACGTGACACGCCGCTAGCTCTAAGCTGCTGCTGGTGACGATAGACGGAACCATGGTTGACCGGTGATCGTTTACCGCAACTCTACGGCCCGATTCCGTACTCCGTCAATCGTCAGGTAGGTTAGGTGGAACATTACGAATTCTACCGATGCAAGACTGACGGCACGCCAACGGACGCGATGAAAAATCTTCAAGATCTCACGTGTTACGCATAGGTAACGTCCTCTGTGGAAAGTCTACGTCCTACCTCCGGCAAGGCAATTCTTGGCCAACGGTTGACCCTTTTTAGTCTGCCTCTATATCGCTGTCTGTCCTTCTCCACCACGTGCATTGCAGTTCCTGGGCATACTCCGCGATCGAGAGAGTTCGTTCAGTGTGATAAGACCCTTTACCAACAGCAGTACTATCGTAGGTCTTGTTAAGGTTGAAAAGAAACTAACCAACAAAAAAAAAAAAAAAACAACACCGACCCAGAATTAGCATTCTGACCAGCGCAAACATCGTTAGCGCACGTTTCGCCGTTTGCGTAGGAATTTCTTCGCGTCTCATCCGTACGCTAGAGATGTGACCATTGTTAGAAAATAGGCAAACAGGAGGAACAGAAACAAAAAAAAAAAAACCGTTGGCCCGATGGGTAAACAATAAACTCATTGACACTGG
>KB681346.1:0-16533 GCA_000349165.1 Anopheles christyi | reverse complement strand
AATAAACATCAAATCAAAGAAAACAGCAAAAAAAATAAATATTTTTTTTCGCAAGGGCTCATATGTAAAATGAACTTTTAAGAGACGAATAAAAACTAAAACGCATTCAGCCGACCAATGGCTGAACTCCATTCTTCAGCGCCACTGCCAGAGGCGCCCTCATTATCTTTACCAAATCACTTTTCAACCTCCCCCCGTAAAGTGTATTAGCATGCGCAAACACACATTAAAAGCGCAGATTCATTTGCCCCTCGGGCAGAAGGTTTTTGCGTATTGCTTCATTCAGCAGAGAAAATCCTTTAAACGGCCTTCCTCTTCCGAGTGATAGTCCTGCTGAAAAAAAAAGCAGCTTAATGTTTCTCTAATCATAAAACATCAAACATTAGCCCGAAACATTAGCGAAAGGGCTGGGATGTCGAACGCCAAGGAAATGTTGATTAAATGGGCCTCGATGATTCTTTGTGCCATCCTTTCCAACTGTTGGATTGGTTAACGTATCACTTAGGTAAACTATATGCACAGTTCAGATCGTCAGTTGCAAAGATAGTTTTCCCCATTTATTTTTATATCATTAAATCGATATAATGCAAAACATGCAGGTCCATTACGTTAGTGTCTTAATGTCTTAGGAAAACCGATAGCCAATCCCCATTAAAAACTGGTAGCGGTCGTAACCGTGATTCTCCATTCGAGCGTAGTGAAACAATTGACAACTTGACAGAAAATTAGCAAAAACGTTTTATGAACCAGATACGTATCAGGTGATTCGAATGATCGGCCAGCACAACCGTCCTCTCGGGACCGGGCCCATAAACAGTGACAGCCACCTGCCCGGCGTCCACTGCTGGAAGTGTGAGATCGTAAATCTATCTGCCGCTGACAACGGTGACGCATCAAACACACACGGGACGCACCATGACAGCGCTCCACGGTGAGGACATAGGGAACGAGCTTTAGTACACCACCATCACACACACACACACACACATACCGGGACCCGTGACAGATGGTGTGAAAAATTATCGCAAACAAAATGACCGCTTCCGTCCACCTGGCCGGGCCAGTACCTGCCAAGCCTGCCGTCCCCGGTTCGACACTTAAGAGCTTTTCGCTGCTCACGCCTGGAAGCTGCCTGTCATATTTGCATAAATTGATCAACTTCATACGGCTTCTCGCATGTTTGCCGACTGTCATCGATTGACGTGCGACTGGCGACGATACTCTAATCCCGCGGAGACGGTACGATCGACCGCATAAAACGGCGCTCACCGTCCAAATACTGATTTCACCCGACGCTAGAAATCAGACAGAAAGCATACGACGTGACTTCACCCAGGTCTCCAACCTTCCCTGCCCTGGAGGGTAAAGAAGCGAAACCGAAAGCCGTCCCTTTGAACCGCCCGTCCGAACCTCAATCGCGACGGTTGAGCGATACATTTTTAATTAATGATTAACCACGGATCCGTGCGTAACGGTAGCCGAGACTGGCCGATCCCGTTTGCTGGGTCCGGTTAACAATCGGTGGGGCACGACAAACAAACACTAAATCTGCAGGCGGGGTTTTGCGTGCTGCGTGTTAAAAAGGGCCGGACGATGATGCCCCGTACCGCGATACGGTTGAGAACATGCGTAAAACTCGACAAAGCTTAAGCTATCATTGGCACATTTGCACTCCTTACACATAGTACAGAAACCATCCGATTGTATTTTTTTTTCTTTTTTTGAGTGGTAATCGAATGCAAAAGAATGGAGGATAACTCACGGTGCTACTTTTAAGTGGCGCCGAAAGAGCTACCCAATAACGATAAACTTTTGCATTTTATGACCCTTTTTAAGCTGTATGAACGGGCTACCACAAGAAAACTGTGCTGTTCACACGTACCAAGCGTATTGCAGCATTATAGGTGTTATCGTTTGAACAATACATTAGAATGGGTATTATCAAGATTTACTGTATTGTATGAAGGAAGGCTCCATTCAAACTGGGATAAATGAAGCTATAGAATAAGGTGGAACGAAAAGATGCCTTGAATATTTAGTAAACGAAATGCAAGAGAATACAAGTGTCGTTTACAGTCATTGCTGTTAGTTTTTCCTCTAAGGCAGCAATTGTTGACAGTGTGCATCAATTTCAAGATTATAAGTAAAGTTTGTAATTTTTATTATTGTATGTCAAGAAACTGTGCACATTTGAGTAAGATTTATTGGATTTAACAAACAAGCAAATACTTGTCACGTGTTCAAATGTCACAAAACGGCCCAAATTTCTAAATATCGTAACTCCTTGAAACATACTTTATAAGCATATGACTTTAGTTAACAAACTTTGGTAAGCCTATTTTCCAAATAGAAACAATTAAACTAACATTATTTACTGGCAGTCATTAACTGGTTCCTTAGCGACAAAAATGGTGACAAGGGCCAAAATTGCAACACGCTGTCAAAAATTAGTGCCTTAAAGACAAATATTGACAAAGTGTCTTGTAGGCTAAATTTAATCGCTACGACTGTATTTTGGATATCAAAATGTTTGATATGTTTAAAACTGATTTAACTTATTTGGGTGTAGATGATGTAAAACAGGGATTTCTTTACAAACTCTGATATCAAGTGGTCGTTCTACAAAATTGGTACATGTGTGGGAAAAATGTATAAAAAAAGATTCTTTAAATTAAAATTTAACTGGTACAAAAATAAAAAAGGACTACTAGTCATCAATTCTTTTCAAAATTGATGTTTATATCCGTGGAATCGGATTTAGCGTTTCTATACGAATTGTGAAAAAATATAATACTTTTTTTTAATTTAATATTCAAATGGTTAAATTTTAATAGCTTTGTTTGAATCAATTAAATAATCAAATCATTTTAAATAACTTAAGTCAGTCCCCAAACAAAAACACTTTCGTACAATCAGCAGATGATACAAAAATTGATTTACGAACGATTTTCCTAAATGTTGTGTAAAACGACCCGATAAACTACTGCAGCGACGCTTACACCGTATGATGATTTTTTTTTTAAACTTCGATATCAGTTACATGTATCATCCGCTAGCATAGTTATGTTAGCCGTTTCGACATGCTCGGGGTCGTTCCCATGCTCGTGCTAGCGACAGAAATATCCACATGTTTACACACTCGTACCAACTAGCCTCCTGTGGTGTGTATACATGTGATTCTATGCCAATCTGTCTGTCTGTCTTCCATTTCTCTTTCCCCTTCATTCGATTGGAAACCAATCGCAGACGTACAGTGGCAAATGTATTTCCCGTGTACATTCACACTCAAATCCTATCACAGGAAGCTTTTGTAGAACACAGCCAACAGCACCTTGCAGAGAAAACATATTGGCAAACATATGTTCGATAGTGTGATGCACGTTAATAATAGCACGGACATGTACGCTCACGGATAGATCTGAAACGTAACTCATAAACGGTATCCTCTTCATACGCACTATTAACGTCGCTGTAAAACAGCATTTAACGGCCGGCAGGCCATCACCTTGCGTATTGTTTCGTTTTTAATAAATTATTCGCGCTTTGCCACGCTGTTGCAGTGCGCCATCGTCAGCATGTTCGTGCAAGTGCAAGGATGTATAACCCCAGTTTTCGCTACAGCGCCTTGTCATGTTGTCATGTTATCTTATCGCGATAGCACAATCTATGATCAACGCTAACAAGGTTTAACTTTCAAGCCTCCGTGACGCCCCGACCTTAGAATGGGGCGCTGAAAACACGAATCGAGCCTCTGATTAGTCATATTATATTCATAAATCCTTTTGAAAGATGCAAGTGGCTGCTGGTATCTTTCTGCCATCGGTGTTTTATTATCAGGCAAATGATAATAATTATTTATAATTACCCGCGCTACATGCGGATGCGTTCCCCTCTCTCTCCCATAACGATTGCGATGGGCGCTGCCCCAAAGGATGTAATAATCAAGGTGTAATAAAGAGGTATTGCCGGCTCGGAGTATGCTTGAGGTGCAGAAAATGATCCATCAGCTCTGCTCAGCCCATAAATGAATTAATTTATAAAGATCTTGTCAGTCGCTCACCAAATCTATTAGCAGAGATTCAACGCTAATTATGATCCAAGCAAAGCATTCCATTGATCACAAAAAAAAACTTTGATTCAAATTCATAGAAAAAAATAATTTCTCATGTGATTCAAGCGCCCGAAGTCACCTCCTCACCCAAAAGATGCAAAAGGATCATTGAACGGAACGAATTGGACACACCGGAGCAATTTCAACAGTTGGTCACCATCAATCGTTGTTTCACACGGCCAATACTGTGTGCCCTCCTGCCGAATGGCCCGGTTGATGATGGTAGGCACTCTCCCACCCCATCAAGTTAGCCCATTTTCCGATGCCGTTCAGTCGTTCAAGAAGTTAAGCCGTTTGCCTCACTCTCGCCTGCACGCAGCTTGTCTCACCCTTGGGCCGATTTCCATTTGAATCGAACATTTCAGATGCCATTCAATGAAGTTTGCGAGATGATGATCATGTTGGGAGTGGGGAAGAGATCACAAGTAACGGTTCCATACCAAGTGAACCATTCTTTCCAAATGGTAAGATATTGGTTGAAGCGAGCGCACAGCAAAGAAAGGGAACCTACATCGAATGCCACTTTCATCCCGAACCCGTGACAGCTTCGGCCAGTTGGGTAACGTTTCCTTCATCGCTAGCCGTCCCGACCGTAGCAGCACGCCAGAGCAGAAATTAATAACATGATACGTGGAGAATGCACACCCTGTCCCATACCATCGGAGGTGTGGCGTCAATCTCTTCGCCCAGCACCGAACCGGTGACAGCATAATCGATCTGCGACAAACCCATCGTAACGCAGGCCCAGCAATTCCTGCAGCCGTTTTTGGTTTCGGTTGAAGGTTTTAAAGTCTTTGAATTAATTTATCACCTAATGCAGCTGATGCTAACCGAATCCCATCTGCAGTGCAGTGAAATTGGTTTTGTCCGATCCATCTTTACCCAAGCCAGCGGTTTGGGATGGGACAGCATCAGGCACAGCGAGTCATATGGTAGACAGTGTTGAATAGGTTGATTGCATGCGCGTCTTTCCTCAATCAGCTGCACTTCATTATGAGTGCGCTGAATAATTCATCACTCATCAATCGATTACAGCTTGCGAGGGCTGTGATTGAGCAGCACTAGTAGTGGATTCTGCGGGTGTGTTTGTTCCCCCCAAGTGTGGTGCAAAGCAGATAAACACCAGTTAAGTCTACACCGTAGGACCTGCCGGCTCTGTTGGATGCGAAGTTTAACGGCAATCTTCAAGTTACTGTTTACTCGCTTGAAATTCATATTTCATCATCACTTTCAACCCGTTTGTCTAGTGCATACAATGAAGAGACAATTTATTTGCCCATTTTATTTACCCACTTCAGCGCAGCGTATTTGCAATAAAACAAACACCTGACTTGATCGTTTTCCGATGTGCACCGTATCCATCACTAATTGGGTAGTCCTTACCTACAGATTGGACCCGTGTAAGCATTGAATGTAGAAAACAAGAAGGAGGATAACATCAACATCCAACCCATTCAAAAGGCCAGCCACCCCGCTTCCCTGCAGCTGTAATAAAACTGTCCCACGGCACGCGAAACAAATGCAATAAATATTCCCATTGCAAATATCGATTTGCCCGTAATTTGTACGTGGACACACACACGCACATAAATGTAGCGTCCTCCGACGGTAAACACGAACCCGCATCCCCGTTCCCACCACAATCGAGATGTTTGTGTGCATCGCTCGCTCGGATCAGCCGCGCTCACCGCTCGTACCGGCTCGTATTTTAAATTAACTCGTTTATTTAAACTTAATTGACTGTTGTAATTTACGACCTCGCGCTCACGTGACGTCGAGCAGGTCCATTGTGCGAGAAAGTTGCCCACCATTTGCGGTGAGTGTTGATGATCACGCGCTCCCGGATCACCTGGCCGGCCCGATGTGCGGTGGTCGCACAAAAAGGGACCAAGGACACCCTTGGCTACTCGGTGAGGTGTAGTAAAAGGGTTCGCGAAAAAAAGGTTTCGCTTGGCCGGTTTTAGGCTCTCTACAGGCTTTTGCCCACCGGCTAATCGTAGAATCTTTACCGGGAAGCGAACATTACGCTCACTTATGACAAAATCGCTATCAGATGTAATTCATTTTACGTTACAATTCAGTTCACCGCACCAGTTTGGTGTCCTTTTTCGGGGTGGGCAAGTTTTTCGATTTTGGTTCTCCCTTTTTGTGACGGGAGATTGCTAGACCGTTGATCCGGTTCTACCGATCGTGTGATGCAATTTAAGTAGATTTTAAGATCAGGCAGTGAATAAAATGAACTAGTTTCTTTACAATACCATTCTGAAATTTAAGCTCGAATCGAATCGAATAAAAAGCGGTTACTAAGATTTTGTTAAATAAAATAAATAAATAAAACTCTATTATTTTCAAGTAAAAATTTCAATGTACATTTTTATTCAATATATTTGAAACCGCTGCGCACGTTTTGCTGTAATAACCGTAACAACACATAACACACATCTCCATGAAGCATTGATTTTAACATTGTTGGCTGCCCTTTCAGTTCACCATTTCAACCATTTTACTTGTGCGCGTCAAGCGACATGGATCCCAAACAACGCTGTCAACTTTTATTACAAATGTATTCCTTAAAACCTGCATAATAAGAAACAACCGGTCGTGCTCCGGACTGTCCCGAAAAGGATTGCTGTAGGCATGGAACCGCTCGAACATATATAAATATATCAAAATTATGAACATTTTGTGCATTCCCATCATAATTTATGACCATCATTACGCATTCCGGTGAAATTTAACCGTCACACTGCATCGTCCATCCACACCAAAAAACGAAGAGCGCACACCGCAGTCAGCATAAAACAAGGAAGAGTGCGCCCAAAAAGCCCACGCCAAGAATTATCGCCTCCCGCGTTTTCGTGAATTCGTTCGTGAGTGAGTGCCGTTTGCAGGCTTTAGAATAATGGGTTTTGTGATGGACAAACGCCGACAAAACACTATTGCTAATAAATTATTGAGCATTGAGTTGACCCATCAATCATGATCCTGTACCTCTCCCTTTTGATACTACCAATTTTCCCAGCCCAACCATTCTTGGAACTTCGGAACTGTGCTACGTATATGTTCATTAATATACCTGAATCTGAAGTCTGCATCTTTTGCAGACTGAACGACAACCCCAAATGACAACCAACAACAACAACAAAAAATGCAAACATATCGTTCACTGTTCCTTAACGAAAAAAAAACAGGATCCTGCGTCCCTGTGTGTCCCAAAACGGGGCCGGACACCACGCTGACAAGAGCAAAATTCGCAAGGAAGGAATATGTTTTGTGCAGCGTCCGAGCGTTGTATCCTGTGTCTGTGCTGACCTACTCTCCTTGTACCGTTGGGACCTTCGAGCGATTGGGAAGGTATTCGTCAGGGCACACCAAACCCTTCCCTTCCCAGGAACGCTGGCAGAGGAAAGTGAATGGACCCGTCCAGTGATCAGCGAACAAAACGCGGTGAAAATCACTGTTGACAGCTGCAAAATGTCAATTTCATCAAAAAGCCATTAATCAACGCTGTCCATCGGTCCGGGGAACCGATCGGGTATTGCCCTGGTCCAGTTGGACCAGTTGTACCTGTGGGGAATGCAATATGGGAATCACGAACGCAACCGTATCACCGAACGATTCGAGTCGTCACATCGTAGAGGGCAGGCGAGAAAGGTATTCGGTCATTTAACGGCCTCATGTACATGTACAACCTCCGCGTGGAACAAATTTCTGTTCGACGGATTGGTTTCATCGGCATTGCGCCTTAAGAGAACGGAAACGGCTGAATAAAGATATCAACAAAGTAAGAATTTCCCATTGAAAGGAGGGATTGGGGGGATTGAGGTTTACCCGGGGAATAACAGGCGTAGCGAAAACAACAATCATAATCATAATAATGTCGTCAATCGTGCGTGCAATTTCCCCGCACCGCACCTTCCCGCGGGTACTTTCCACCATCATAATAATAATAATGCATTGTACACACTGACAACGATGTAATAACCCTTATTTATGATACTTATTTCATAAAAGCACACACAACTCCCCACCCCAAATACCGACAGACTGGGGAGTCACTTTGCATGTGCCAGAGGTTCCTATAAAATGCGATCTTTTCCAGCCAGCGATCGTTCTGAACGGCTTAATTGAATACATTGGTAGTAAACAAAAAAAAACCCTCTTAAACGTCACAAACACAAACAAACCATATTTTTGCACTGTTTGTGTGTGTGTTTTTTTTTCTCTTCCGCTTCTTTTAAATTTAATCGAATAAATCAATAAACATTCCGTACAATGGTTGACCGTAAATGAATTAATTTGAGATCGTTTATCGTGCCCGCTAAACGGTTCCAGTTGCTGATCAGTTCAGTTGCCGCCAAACTGATCAGTTGCAGCAAAAAGAAACTCAAACAAACAAATCAATGTACATTTCACCCTTTTTTATCGACGAAAAAAAATACAACCAAAACATACATAAACCTCGTCACATAAAATCAAAAACGGTTGACCATGTTTTTTTGTAGCATTTCGAGTTCGGCTGTGCACTGGTTAAAAATATTACCTCGCCAAAAAAACACCCCTTTTTCGAGTTAAATTTAAAACGGAAACGACTTTGGCACGAGTACGCAAGAAGTGTATAAAATGTAAATCGACAGCAAGAGAAGCAACAACCAAAACAACCCGACCTCAAACATTTGCGCTCAATTTGGCAGACGGTCTTCAAAAGTCCATCAGCGACAACCTTCTGAAAACTCCAGCTAGTGCAATTGCAGATGGATCTGGTTGTGTTGCCAAGGCAAGACAGCGTTTTTTCTTGGTTCGTTCCTGTACTGTCGTTTTCCGCGCTTTTTGTCCCCTGAATGCAGTGGCCGTATACATATTTTACGAGTGCTGTGCTCTGCTCATAAATTGTGTGTACTTCCTAATTGACCAATAAACCATACCTTTTATGAAGGGGAGCGATACTTTGCAACTGACGCTGGTCAATTCAAGAATAATTCTCTTCCTCAACGATCTTACAAAGTGACATTCAAATCGTTTGTACTGCAAACATTAAACTAATACCCGAAAAACAGGCTACATAAAGGAGCCCACAAAACCAGCGTCAGTTTACTCGGCATGTCCCGAGTTGCCCCAAAACAACAACAACAGGGACAACCCAATATCTCAACCTCATCGCGATGTCCAAATTAGGATGAAATAAGTGCACAGTCAACCGTGGCACAGTCAACTCCCATCGAACGTGGTTGCTGAAGCAAACGCCCGGCGTTTATTGCTTTGGATCCAAAATTGGTGCGAAAAGGACCGCTGACCAACTGGCCCCGTACGTTCGGAACTAGAAGCAACAGGAAGATTGGTCACAAACGACCAAGCAGTGATCTTTAAGACGAAACAACAAAACAAAAACGAACCAAACCGAGCCCAAACTCGTCAGTCCACACGAAATGGTGACCAAAATGGTAATTAGTGAGAGCCTGAAAGGTCTTAAATGTAGCGTGTGCCTATTTACTGTACGACGAACACGAGCGTGTGTGTGTGTGTGTGTTTTATATCGTCAAATTTATCGTTTAACGCACGTGACAAATGAAATCTTTGCGCGAGCGGTGCAAAGGACTGTTGCGTCGCCGTGGCGTCCCTCGGAATGGTTTGCCTGATTTAATTGATACCGTCCAGAGTGCCAAAAAGCCCATTTCGCTTGCTCGAGAGTGACATCGAGATGGGAAGGTTCGATCCAGAGGTTTTAAGGTGTGAGCAATTATGCGCCAAATTACAGACCCGACCCGTTGATGAAGGACGCCGTCACTAGTCTTTAGTAGTCGTCGGCTAGTCATCATTGCTTGGGCCTACCGCACCGGCCACTCCACTAGGCATTGCTTGATCATATAGTGGCTTAAGGATTGGCACACAGAATCCCACGATTGCAACGGTTCGCCAGATATGGGCATTCCAGAAATTAAGCCTAAATCAATGTCCATCCATTAGTCGGATCTTTTAATGGTGCAGCTAGAGGTGAATTAGTGTGTCAGTTGAACGGCGTGTCCTACAAATTCAGGGCTTTTATCTGTCATTTCACCAGCTGTCCATTCACGCATGTCTCCATCTGAGTGGATGCGTAAACACCAGGTTTGCCAGCTTCGGATAGAGTCATTTTTTTGCTTTCTTTTTCAAACATTGATTTTACAGACTTTGGGAATTGGTTGCAGTTCTGCGATTTAAACTCGCCTCTTCTAAGGACGGTGCAATTCTCCATCTCGTGGGTGCAAAGCAAACGCTTCCATTTTCAACTGCACACCTTCATTTGCATTGGCCAAATTCCATCCGATTTTAAATTGCCCGACAATCAATCATGATCACCGCTTGGTAGGCCTTTCAGATTCCGTGGCGCCCAAAAGTGGACGGAGTTCCTAACCCATACTACAGCACACCACAACCGTACGCGTACACTTTAAGGGCTCGAAAGGTGTAATGATCAGCACCCCAACCTTTCCTTTCACACCTGCGTCCCGTACCGTAGAAGCAAGGTGGAACTATTTCATTATGTTTTTGCTGTTTTTCCTCACTGCACTTCACACCACCCCATGTGTTCCTCCTAGTCACTAGTCCTAGTGTCGGGTGAGGGGGGGAGTGCAGCGCACTAGCATGGTAAGCCATCCGATACACATCGTGCGTACAATCACCCAATTCGTCGTGATCCACAGGACGCCCTTGGTTCGTATCGACATCTCACGAGTTGCAGGCGAAGCACCCCTGGCACACGCACACACGTTTGCCTCATGCTTCGTTATGCTCAGGATTTATGAGCAGCACTGATCACGCGCTATTACACACTCACGCTTTCAGGGGGCAGGGTGATTGGGAGCTCATAACAACAATAGTTGCGCCGTCGGTTCGGTGCAGCGTCACACCGATACGGCCACTGCTGGGTGTCGTAAGCTTGGAAAGATCACGGCTGCGCTCGCTCGATGCGGTGCGGTTGTCTGGCTGTGTGTCAAACAAAACATATTTTAAGAAACACCGAGAGAGCAACATTTTCGACAGCAACGGAACGTACGTCACATCCACAGCTTAGATCCGGCGCGGTATGCAAACGATCGCTTTACGAGCCTCCCTCCCGGCACCAAACGAGCCTCAAACAAAACAGATGTAACCATTGATGTAGGGGATTTTCAAAATTATTCCACTCGAGGCGGGTAAACTAGACAAGCCGAGTTGTGGTTTTTTTATTCTTCTCTTCTTCTCTTTGGTGGGCAAAGGGAGAGCCCTGTTGTTTGTGTTTATTTTGTTTGGTCATACTGCGCTACACTATCTCGAACAACGCTCGAACATCGACAGCCGTTGTAGATACTCTAATGATAGTTCACAGCCCTTTGTCCTTCTGCGCGTAAACAGTACCAAACTTTGAAAAGGTTAACGATTCTTGTTAACTGATACCTATCACGGCATGGATAATCAGGAAGTAGATGAAAATCATTTTCAACAACCTTGGACTTTAAACGCGCAGTAATTTTAAAGTTTACAACATTTGAAAACGTTTTAAACTGTCTATTAATTTGCTCCTAGAGCTCCATGCTTTAATAACTGTCATATGACACTTTCTTTAATTTACAATTCTTCACAACATGGATAAGTTTTTAACATACGGTTTGCACCCATTACTCATGCTCAGGCTGTCTTGCATTATTTCAGCAGCATCCCCTTCATCAATCCATTCATAGGCGAGTGACGCACTCGGTCGATTGTTTGCTACACTTTTGTTATGGTAAAGTAGCTCTCCTTCATAGCGGAAGACGGTTTGCTTTGACATAAAGGATTGAACAACAAAAGCCAAACAGTAGCCGAGAGGACCTTACGAAGGAAGGAAAGAGTAAAAAACTAGTTCATTACTTTGCGTTTTGGAACCACCGATACGTTTCCCCCGCTACGCCGCAAGCTGTCTTTTGCCTGTTTGCAAAGGATTTAATTATATCATATAGTATGTCTGCGTCAGCTTCAAGCGATGCTTGTTTACGAGTGGTTGTGTTTTGTTTTGTTTGCTCGGACACTCGGCCTAAGAAGATTAAGTTGAAAATCATAAGGAGTTAATATTTCTTGCTTTTAAAGCACATGATGTTCAAAACTGCTAAAGACCTTCATCTCCATTTTGAGCTGCTTTAAGCTAGGCCAATTTGGGTGGACTGAGTGTTTACGATCTCTACCTGTAGGTACACTATCGCACTCGCTTTTCTTCAAATACACACACAGGCACACAGTTCCCACGATTTGCCTAGCAAAAACTATCACCGGTACAAGGGTGTGTATGTGGTACAAATCACACTGCAATCGTAGCTCTTCTAGTCCCCCATAGCCCCCTTTTTATGGTCTCACTGCCAAGCAACCACTAATGCAGAGACCCATCAGGCATGTCAACAATTTGTAGCATTCGATACGTTCCGACCGTTTTAGGAGTTGCTAGCCGACGACGTACCACCACCATCATCTGCCCGTAGCTGTTGCATTCTTTCCTCGCGTTGGCACCTCGGTCGACAGTACCGTTCGACGAGCTCTCCTGTACCACCACTACAATTGAGCGAAAGCGTTTTTACGACAGGGCAAGGGCATCTTGGGCGAGCACAGGACGTTCGGTGAAGCGCGTTGTGGAAAAGCGCGCGCGCCTTTGCGTGTGTGTGTGTGTGCAAGCTCGCACCTGGATCAAAATCAATCAAAGGCAAAAACTGGTTGATATATTTCATAAATGTAAATTGATTATTACGATCGACACACACGATCGACAGGTTCGAAATAAAGACGCTAACGAATGCGCTCGGGACGGCCGATTACACAAAAAGAAACCTGTGGCTGTACGATGGAATTGTGCGATGGTTTTCACCTCCTGTGCTCTCTCTCTCTCTCTCTCTCCCACACACACACACACTCTCGAGCAATATTGCCCCTGTAACAACAACAAAAAATCTCCCCTTTCCCCCGCGGATGGACCCTTCGGTTGTCCACGAGCAAGGACCTGCTGCCGGTCGGCCGAGTTGTTGGAGAAAGCCCCCACACACCAATCGTCGGTGCACACAAGCATGCGTGCGTTGTCGAGGCTAATCACTAAATCTATTTCAATTTGTCCCTCCGTTACGTCAGTGGCAGTGCAGCTGCGTTGATTTGGCGGGTGTGTTGCGGGAATCATGGCAACCGACGTTGGCGAATTGGCTTTAATCAGTGTTCAGGTAAAGCGAAGACCCACTGGTACCGGTTAATACTGCACACCCAACACGAAAACAACAATACAACGCATCGATCCAAGCTCGGTAAGCACCCTTTATGTCACTATTGCAATTTTTATTTTCGAGTGACCATTGTTGCACGTCTTGTAGACTAATGATCGTCGTACACAAATCATACACGTATAACACCATACGTTGGACACAAAACACAGCACACACACACGATTGTGATCTTCATCGAGGATGTGGTTTCATTACCTAAAAACCAGGGATTAAACGCACAACCGATTGACTATCATGAACGTGACATCAAACGTGTATCCGAGTAAAAACGCGACTGAATGCACGGGCGATGACTTTGCGACTGAGAAGATCGTGTCGGCCACAAGCTTGTCGTCCCACAGCATCCCGCAGATGCTGGAGCAGAATGGTGGAAACGAATTTTTCACGATTCGGTCACGATGTTTTCTCTCCGCTCTAAAAATGGGGAATGTTACCAAGGTAACAATGTTTCTCGCTCCTTCTCTCTCCCTTCTTTACGTTCTACATCTCTCATGGGTGGGACAGGATACTATGCGTTATTTACTACGCTCTCTTAATTTGAATGTGCATCTTGCAGCTTCTCACTCTCGCCGTTGAACGTAAAAGCTCTTCAAGCTCTACACTATTAAAAATCTAGCGAAACCGTTGACAAACACAGCTAGGTCGAATGCAAATGTGTTTTATTACTTTACTATTTCTACACAAAAAGTTACTATTTCTTTTTAGAATACTTCTTATTACCCAAATTATTACAAACTGTGTTGGTACTTTGGATTGTCGTAACATTTTATGAGACCAGAAATAATGTGCTCTATAAATACATAACAGATAAATAATCAATGATTTAACATGATTACGTTTGTTATAGTTCATTTATAATACCATCATTATCATTTACTCCTTGCAACTAACGCCTAAAGTGCAAAATCACCTTTTGCATAAGACAATCAACAGGTAAGGAAGAAAACAAAAACGAACGTGTAATTTAGTCCATCTAATTTGATTAATCAATCTCATTAATGTTCGCAGTCATTTATGGAAGTGCCATTTGGGAGGAAAGATTAATCGTTTCGGAGGCTAATTTTACCTGTGATATACATGTCGTACTAAACACCAGTCGCTCGTTTTGTTTAACATTTCGACTTATTCTTTTTTTCTTTTCATCCTGTCGGATCATTTTCAAAGAACATCAATAAAAATACAAGGTATATTGTGCTGTCGTTTAACATCCCCTTGCGTGATCTGTAACGCTTATAACGTGGTTTTCAATACCCTTAGTGTTCCTATTTTGACCCATATTAATGAACGATAGAGAGCGCTCAAAAGTCAGCGAAAAGAAAGTCAAATATTTGTTCGATACAAAGAAAACGGGGCTGCCCGTCAGACTTGGTCAGACAAAATCGATTTATCATTTTCTTGTCATAGTCCTGTGTGCGAAAAAAAAAAAAGAATTGTATTTGCTTTAACTGACTCTCGTTTGTTTATGTGACCTGTACGGTTAGCTGCCGGGATCGGAAGGCTTTCGGTTAAACTGGAGCTCCAAACCGATCCCGTTTCACTTGGACAGTTAGCACATTTCTTTAATACAATTCAAACTTTTCAAAGCGAAACTGTCCGATCAATGTGTAGCGACACCGTGTCCTTATGCGAAAAAAACAACAAACTATAAGTAATCTACATATTTTTCAATTGCTTTTAACCTTTCCACGGTTTTGCAACGAAACCCAAAACACATGTCAAGGCTGTATAATTTTTGGTTGACGGGAATGTTTCGCTTGAAGCAATAGCACCTTACTCTCATTTACTTACGGTTCACTTATGATGAATAAAATGGTTCGCGCCAATCGTTCATGATTCAGCTTTCCGTCGGGAACAAAAGACTTCAACGAACAAAAGGCGTAGCTACGAACTCTCGATTGTCCGGTACTCATGCATATTACCTATACTAACCTGTGAAAATAAAGAAGAGAAAGAAAAGAAAATGTTACATTCAAGCATTGAGTGTTATTGAATCGTGCATTATTGGTTCAATACAGGTGTGAAATTATTCGTTTATTCTCTTCCAATTTGAGAAGAAATAAAAAAATATATACCGAAAAATAATTCATTCAATATTGTGTTTATTTTTATTTTCAATTTTATTTTTGTGTAAATGTGAGGCAAAATTTATATTATTTTCAAAATACTAATGTACTCCCGTTTTGTGTAACATTTTCTTTCCGAGAAAAAATGCTTTGCTTTATTGGCCAGAGCTGTAAGCTTTAGACCCCTGAAAGTATGCAATGTGAGGAAAGCTTTTTTCAGGCATACAGGGCATGACAAAAAGTGCTCATACTAACGAACTTATGTAGAATTAAGATGACTTTTTGCTGTAAAAGGATGCTGATATTTTACTTTTTTCTTCATGCAGCCCTATACAGGGTTACGAGACTGTTTCGTGACACGTTTTTTTGAAAAGATTTTTTAAGCTATTATATTGTATAACAACTTATTATTAAAAACTTGTTTGATAATTTAATTAATTTAATTCAAAGCAATTTAATTTTATTTACTCTGTTTAAGTTGCAGTTAAAAGAAACAAAATGCTTTCATGGATTCAAACCATCAGTGCTACCCATCCCTGATATTGACGTCAATGCTCAATAGTAAGCTGATGAAATACATTTTCTTTTAGTTCAATCTAATTTTATAATCTTTTTCAATCCTTCCCATTGCTTTGCTTGTTTTGCGTCATTGCTTATTCGCTTTCTCTTCTCCATTCGCATTGCTTACTGTGCAGACATTATCAGGTTAGCAATCCCATTCCAGCACAGTTTCGTTTTGTAGCATTTGTTTGTTATTTCATCATTTCCACTCCAAGATGTGTTTTTTTTTTTTTTGTTATATGATATTAAACCCCTCATAGGAAAACGTTTAGTATAACAAAACTGTTACGTAGGAACAACAGTTTTTTTTGTCTGTGTATTGTTATTGTATTTTCAATTGTTTCACCATCACACAGTTAGTCTGATGTTTCTTTCGCTCTCCATTTGTTTTGACTTCATATACCTTTTCCTACCTACACAACCACATCCCAAATAAACCCAAACATTAAAAAAAAAACAAATCAATGGACACTGAACCGTATCAGCTGATAAGGTTTTATTTTTATTTTGCTAAACCAGTGTAAGTAGAACAAAAACCACACCTGTC
>KB681335.1:0-16569 GCA_000349165.1 Anopheles christyi | reverse complement strand
GACGAGAACTGCCAAAGTGGTTCTTTGCTCATACGACTTTGCAAATGTTTGTATGGGATTTGACAGATAAAGTCGGTGGCAGTTTTGGTCGTACGACTAATCGCATACAAAAAATCGTATACGACCGAGCACTGACACCAGCCTAAGTGTGAAACAATTGGCAAATGACCCTATCTGTATTGGAAAATCGGGTTTTTGACAATTCTGCGACGACAAAAACTGCTCTAATTTGCACAGCGGGCAGCGGACAGTTCGAGTTCGAAATGTCCGCTCCGGTTTCGAAATTGATCGATTCGTGTTGCGTTCGGCTTGTCCGTTTATTCCCTACGCTCCAGAGTCAAGTTCTTGAATCTCGACAAAAAAGTGCACGAAAATATAAGGTCTTTTTCGGGCAGGAAGAGCAGGCCGTGTCGTGCGCTGTGTGAAAAAGTCTGTCACTTTGCAGCATCTTTCGGTGCAGACCCTTCAGAAAGAGAACCTTTTTGGATTGTCACGGAAATCGTGTGTGCACGTGCGACTGGGCATTTTGATCCGCCGATCGAAAGATACCGTCTCCTGGAAGCATCTGCAGTAGCAAGTGGGAGCGCGAAATTAACGTCACATAGCACCGGAAGTACCGTGTGTGTGTGTTGTGTGCGCCTGTGCGCTTGTGTGTGTGTGTGTGTATGTGTATTTGGCAAAGTGCTAGCGTGTTTTTCATATCTGACAAAGTGTCCGTCCCTGGAACTGGAGAAGGTTGAGCCGACAGTCGAGCGAAATTGTTGCAGCTGGCATATCTGCTGTTAGAAACAGGCCGCAGGCGAACACCCGGTTTAACTTCCTATTCTTGTGTCTGTGTGCAATGTCCGGTGTCGGTGGTGACACATCGTTACCATCACGCAGCGCCCAGAGCAGACGGTGAAAAGAAGCCGAGAACTAGGAGCCGTGCATCCGGGCGCACCGTGTGTGCAATTTTGAGCAGTGAACACGGCCAAGCCTGAGCGGAGGATGTAGTTGACACCAATCCGCACCACAATTTAGCATCTTTATTTGCGACGTGTCACAAAAACGAACATACTGCATGCCGCAGTCCCTTGGCGTCATACAAAATACCTGCTTTCCGTACGGTTTTTGTGTGATTGACAAGAGTTGATACAAGCGGCAGAATTGATAAAAGCTGACACAAATTAACGACACACACACAATACTTCCTGATTTTTTACCAAAAGAAACAAAAAGAATTACAATATCGTGGCACGTCTGAGCTGGCTGTTAATTGCAACATTAAACTTTTCTGCGGAAAACCACTCATCGGCCGATTTATTTCATCCTACATCCAGTCCCTTTCCCACCGAACGGGAAGAATATTTCGTGGCTTTCCCACTTATCAAAACACTCACTCGCACACATACCAAGAGGGAGCACTCTCCACCCCCTTAATACAGAAGCTTCAACAAGGACGCGGCGAATAAGCACACGTTTTTATCGATCGGTGAAGAAAATCAGGAAGTTCCACCGCAACTACAACTCTCCCTATTACCAATCCGACCCGACAAGCAGGACGTTCCTGAATGAGAGTTTGACCAAAGATACGCTTGCCCGCTTGTGTAACTGTGGAAACCTTTCAAACTCAAGAAAGGTGCGTATTTGATGCGGGTGGAATGGAGTTTTGAAGCCGTTTTCATTTTCCGTTTTAGGTCAACTTGCGCGTTTCGTCATCCGTTAAACAAAAAAAAAAATCCGTTGTTGGCGGTTTTGTTTGAAGAATAATATACCCGAGGGAGTTGCGAGTTTCTATTTGTTACTTTATAACCGAATGTCCTGGAAATGCCGGCAGGAATTCGTTGATGAGGTCAATTTCCATAAAGCGTGTTCTGCGTCATACTCTGGTACCGTTCCATGGGACGATAGTCGATTTCTCTTATCGGCCGGGCATTCCCTTGCGCAACCGCCGATTTTTATGACACATTCATGTCGGTTCTTCGCGCTACCTACAATACCTGAACCCATATGGTAACGGCATCAAATGGGACGAAATGTGGGTTACTGTAAAGGGAACATGGGGGATGTAGCGGCTTATCTCGGTACACGGTGATCACAGCTGTTTAGTACCTTTCTAGAACATTTTAGTTAGCTTCGCTGTCCAGCGCAGTGTTAAAAGTTGGAAAAATGTCTTATCTGTCTCAAGCTGGGAAACGATAGCAAACCAATAATTCAATTAAAATTCATTTTTTATCTAGATGAACGTCAATTCAAACGATGATTCAAAATCACATGTCATCAGTGTGAGGATTACATAACAACGTCCATGTACATACATACGGTTAGCTTCATAAGATCCTAATTGATCACCATCACTGTTTGCCATCAGTAGCAGCATCGTCTTCCATGGCTGCGGGCTTTAACTAATGAAATGGTTCAATTTCAAAATCTATAAAAAAAATCGTTTGGCAACATTCCATCCATATTACATGATTGCATTCACAGTTCAGCTTGGATGACTGATCAATTGCACTCAAATGAGGGGTAGTGTGTGCATACTATCTGTTGACATTACTTTTTTTTCACAACACTGTTGATAAGTCTGTTCTCTTTATCATCTGTAGCAAATACATTTCCTTTCCATGCTTCAAACGGAAGTGAATTTATTTGCAAATAAAAAGTTTAAATTAGTTTTTGTGAAGCTTTTTACAACAACCTTTAGAAGGACGTCACTAAATGCGGCTAAATACTTGTTTGTTTCTTATCGTCATCATTCCAGTTATTTGCAATTTAATAATGATGAGATTAAACAAATCAAAATACGTTTTGCTTTAGTAACGAGCGTACAGTTAGCCCTCTTTATAGCAAGTTAAATCTTTTCTGGCATTTCTATGTTGTTTTCAAACACTTTGGGGAGGTAACAGTCTACTAAGAACCAAAACTGTTGACGTGCCCTTAATGATCTCAAACCTTTCCACCGAGGACTAATTGCATGTAGCATATTGATACATTTCTATTGATATGCGAGACATCCGTTTAAAGAGGGGGCACTTTTTTTTTCGCTAAATTACTACCGATCTATTATTTCTTTCTATTAGACCTCTTATGTATGATTGTAGCGCCGGAGGTTAAACACCCGAATAGAGTACAAAATTCTTGTGTATGATCATGGCTCAACAAACGAGCAACATCGTAGATCATTACATACGTGGCAGACGTGATTAGAGGCGGCATAGGATGGACCTGACGGCCATCCTGTCTGTCTAGTCAGCTGACTTTGGTCGTAGTTACTCAGTACTTTTCAATCGCGTTTTTCCTTTCTCTCTCTTTCTCATTTATTTCCAGTCAACCATCATTACCTTGTGAGAGAAAAAAAGTGTTCGATGATCGAGCCCATCGCCGTGTGTTTCGTTTGCCTGTTCTAGAGAACGGTGTGCCATCCCTTTAAAGGGTTTCTGTAACGAGTCTTCATCATTACGCTTAAGTTTTGTAGCGATCTACGCAAACGCAAAGGACACGTGCACGTTCCTTCAGTAGCGTACAGCAGCAGCAGCAGCAGCAGCAACAGCAGAAAATTGCTACAAGCCTCTATCATTGCCGTCTGCATCGTTGGTTTCGACGGAACTGTGTGGTCTCGTGGGACGATGTGCGCGATCTGTACTGCCGTGCCGGAGAGTGACATCTTTGTGCTGAGATAGCATAGATACGCGCCCCTCGTCGTCGTAGCCATTGTCGCGCAGCTGATAAGCGCCAACCGTCCGTTCCCATCCTTCTCTTCGTGCGCCCGCAGCTTATCAGCATCATCAGCGCAACAACGCGATCATTGCCACCGGCAACTAATATAGCGCATAACAAGAGTGCGCGGACCATCCGCACCCGACACCATCCCTTTCCGTACGTGCAAAAGCAAAGAAAAAGGGGGTAGTGTAGTAGAAACGATTCGCTAGCCTGCAGCACACCGCCAATCCCATTGCCCCCATAGCCCACGGTAGGGGAGGGTGGTCGTCGTGAGCGCCACTCACCAACACTAACGCACACGTGCGCAAACCCCTTCAGCATCATTACCGCGGTTAAGGTGGTCTTTGTTAGAGCGCGTCGCTGTGCCGCGGCAGCCACCGATTGCGTGCCGGCAGTCGTTGAAGGCATCGTTGGCAGCGTGCTTGTTGCATTCTCGTGCGCGAGCTACTCCGAGCTCCGGCACCGTGCCTCAGTCAGTCTGATCGCGCGTCGGAGTGTCGCACGAGTGAAACCTCCCTGACGCGGTATCGCGGTGGTGTGTAGCTTGCGTAAGTACGCTGTGTTGTGATACATGATGCCACTGACGGAAGGGTCGGCCTCTGCCGATCGGTATTCCTCTACTGCTTCGGCCACAGGATCGGCGGCACCTGCGTTCGATGTACCGGCTGCCCAGCTGGACACGGCGCTTACCGACGATCCTGTCGCCGTCCATCGCGTAGTGGACGAAACCGATCGTGCTTTGGCATCGGCTACCGGCGGCGATATAGCCGCAAAAACTGAGATTGGCGAAGAAGAAGAAGAAGACGGTCCGGCGGCAGTACAGATCAAGAAAGCGCGTAAGTCCCTACTACTCCTATCGAACCACAACCACCACCATCACCATCAGCATAACCGGACGCACCGGTACGATATTGAGCAAGAAAAAACGCACCCTGACGCTGTGTCTACTTTAGCCGAGCTGCTGCAGGAATCCGGTCTCCAAGCGTCCGTCCACGACATCCTGAACGATGGCGAGGAGGATCAAATGTTCATCACCGGGTACGAGCGATGCCTGCGCAAAACCTTCCTGTGCTACGTTGGCTTTCTGCTTACGTTCGGTGTCCTGCGGCTAGTAATGCATTGGCGACAGCACTGGTTGCTCCTTGCCACGCACCGGGAATGTTCGCTCGAGCGGGCGGAAAAGGTGCTCATACACGAGGCGTACCAGCGCAAGCACGATCTTTACTACGTGAAGGACGTTATTACGCTTAGCGGCGATGTTATCAGGTAAGATGCGGAACGCGTGCACGAGCTTTATGTTCATTGATTTTATGCTAATTCGTCAGGGGCGTGCATACACTAAATGCGATCGTTATCAACACTAGAGTTCTGATGCACTTTCTCGCCCGCCGCTCTCCACCCCAATAATCAAGTGTGGTCGGACGCGCGGAAAAACCTTCTCTGGCATTGACGGGAAAAAGTGGAAGTGCATTGAATTACCCTGGAGTGTGTGGTTTATATCGCGGGAAGCGTTTTTAACTCATTATGATTTTAAAAGTCCGACAAAAATGGCATTGAACGGCGCTATATACTGCCTGTTTTGCTTAAATGTGTGGTGTGTGTGTATACTGTTGGTGAAGGTTTTTTTTAATTCTGTTGTGTGGTGAAGTGTTCTGCTTTCCCGTTGTGTGTTTTGAATCAATGGAAATATTTGTTACCTTGTGTGTTTGTTTCGTTGTTGTGGGTGGTATATAGCTTGAACAAAAAAATGGCAATTTTTTTTTCAAATTAAAGGCCGTTGTTATGTTGTTATGAAGGTTTTATAGAGGCCATAGCAATGATGCCGTCGATCGGGGGGATTTTTGTTGAATGGCCGTTTCGTTTGTGCAAGTGGATAATGTAATTGTGATTGTGGTTTTGTGTTTCGTGCCGAGTTCCTGTTATCGCGGTAAAGTTCTATTTTCTATTGACCACGTGACTGTTCATGTAAAAACGTGTTCAAAAAACGTACATCAGAGGTGCATAATTAGATTATAAAGCAATATTAATGTGACATGCGGTTTGAGTTTATTATTGTAACGTAGTGATGCAGGTTAAACAAGTTCATCACAGTAACAAAAAACAAAGTTACAAAGTGTTGAACAGCCCCTCTGGTGCCTTGTACCAATGGTCATAGAACGACTTTACACACAGCATGTTACTAACCATAATGATCGGACATCTATGAAGTACACTTGAGTAAATAGCTCGACTATTAATGCATTCCTTTTTGTTTTTTCTTCAACAAACTCAACTGCAATTTGCGTGTTCGTCTAATATCGCAATACGTTTCAGTAGGATAATGCTGCTTGAAACGTGGTTCTGTCTTATGATTGACGTCGAAGTTGCTAATTTTCATACAACAATGTTGACAAAACACATCCACCCTCAAGACTGCTACGCGAGTATTTATCGAAACAATTTTGAAGAATGACGAAACACAAAAAAACCGGTTAATTACTGTCCATAACCCTTACAGCCCCAAGATATAGCGAAGAGTGAGCGACGTGTAAAGGCTATAAAACTCCTCTCAATAGACAGGTCTTGCATACCAATGTGACTAACAGACAAGGCGCTAAAAAAAATCCCCACTCAACCAAAACTTCCCAAAGAACGCCGAGCAAAAAACACACCACCAGAAGCAGCGAGATGAATGATCGAGGAGAGATGTGTTTTGGCTTCTCCTCGTTTCCCGTTTGCACTCTATATGGGGAAGAGCATTTAGATTCTCCTACACCCTATAAGTATCCCCATCACGTGAGAACACTGTTTGAAGTGTGTTTTAGCTTTCCAGTCTCGTCCCAATGGGCAACTAGCACGACCCAGCGGAATACTTGATGCCATCGAACCCCACCGCCCGCCGCCAATAGTCATAATCCGGTCGGTTAGCTTTGCCTAATGATGGATTAAAGGATTGCGTAAATATGGCGAAACCCACAACTCTTAACCTTTAAACGATGGGATGGGAAACAACTGGACTCTAAAAGCGAAAGAGAGAGACAGGTATAGATAGCAAGTCACCGGTTAGTAGATTGAAAAATTGTTTCTATCGTCATCCCCTTGCTGTCCCATCCCGTGCTGTGTTCGGGTGCGGGGAAGTGTTCTTCCGTTCCCCATTTCGGGAATGTTATTAAATTTTGTCTCGATTTTGTGATGGTCCGTTGTTTCGCATCCTTTGCAAATCAAGCTTCCGGTGCATGGTGGCCGCAACAAATGGAGTTGGCGGTAGGGGACATCAAAGACCAGTTTATGACGCAAGTTGGACTTCCCCCTTCCCGAGGGAAAAGGTTGTGCCGAAGCTTTAGCGAAACCAGAAAAGGCCAAGCACACGAACTACGTGCAAATAATGTTTGGCAATCGGCTGTGAAAGCTTCTTGAACACCATCGATCCCTCCAAGGTAGCTTTTGTAGCTGTGAGGCGATGTTGCGAATGTGTTTTCCTTTCACTTTGTTTTGGCATTGATCGTACGCAGCAACGATGGTAGTGCTCTGTATACTTACCAACTCCGTAGAGTTACCTCTTAAACGTGGCTTGGTGATTTAATGGTACAAGAATCGGATCGCTTCTCATACGAACCATCCCAAAACATGGAAGCTCTGTTTAATGTTACTATTCGCTACATCGGGTCTAAAAAAAACTTTTTCGCTTGCTTGATGGTTGATGGTTGCTAAACCCTGACCCACCTTTCAAGCCAATCAATTAACCGTGCTAATTCTTCTAGACTTTACAGTTCAACCTGACGCGAAATCAACCCCCCACACCCCAATCTTATCGCGAAAGAAACAAGACAAAAAAAGCCAAACTCTTTTTTTCGCCCCTTCTCTATACACCCACATTATCTGGTCCGCTTGAAAGATGTATTACACCTATTACAATTGTAAATTTGCTTGTAAGCCACCCTCGCCGGTTAAAAATTAGGTGAGATTATGAGCCCTCCTCACGAGCCGTTTGCCAATCAATCAAACTCACCTGTGACAATATATTACTACGACGCACCAACGACCAACGGCTGTGTGCTTTTCGGTCGCTTTTTATTTCGTCTTTTCCGAAAGGAGAAGTGTCTCAACTTTATGTGCTCTCGCTCGTAATCAAAACGAAACCGCGCAGCAATAAATCGAAATCAAGCCCTACCGTCCATTGAGAAGGTTGTGGATGATGGTCAGTTACCGTCCATTCCCTAGTTCTAGTACTATCGGTGGGGTTGATGTGTGATAATAATCGTTATCGCCTCTATACAAGCAAAAACAATGAAATCCCTACACATTCCGCTTCCAATAATGTGGTGTGTGGCGTTAAGGCTCTAATCAGATTTGATGGCCCCGTATTGTCGTGTAGTATTGGTGCAATCTTTCCTAATGTGCGTTCCTGTGGAATTATGCTTTTGCTTGTGTAGGAAATGTTTTGCTTAACACCTCAACCTCCCCTGAATAAACGCATAATTGAATCTGCGTTTACAAGTCTACGAAAAGACTAATCGAACTAGACGAGGAATAAAAATTATTGAAACTAAATTATTTGAATATTTCAACAAAAGGAGTTACAATCATGGAGCAAATAATAAATTTTCTAATTATACTATTTTTACCTTTCACATGCCTAGTTGACAAGTTCATATTCTTGGCGTCACTTAGAATGAATAACAACCGACTGCAAGCAAGAGAAAGGTACTATAAACCATGGTATGTGTTCCAGTTCGTTTATTCAAACTGTGTCACCTATTCGCTAAGTGGGACAATGCTTGTAAAGGAAATGCTTAAGGGTCTAGCTGTCTCAACTACCTGGGCTCCATGCCAAACTAGTTGTCTTTGTGATCGGGAATCCCCGAACACCATACCACACACAGCTGATTGTAGGGGGGATGCATCGTGCTCTGTCGCCGATTCAATATTTTCTTTTTTATGTATGAAGCGATTCAAAAATGCAACCCCTTAAGTAACGCGTCTTGTTAACGAGATGTGACTGTGTGCTCAGCGGCATTCTTCCAGGTGCAAGAGAGCTCCACTTGAAATTACAAAAGATCACCTTTTTTTTCTTCCTATTTCTCCGTGGAGTGCACGCTATGACTAAGCGACGATGACTGTCGCACATTCGCTCCACCACAAGGTGCTTGTTATCTTTCGTGTGCTTTAAAAAAATCCTCTAAGACAACGGAAATAGAGTGTAATGAAGAATGTTCTTGGCTGTGGGAACTGGTGGCAACTGTGGTATCTTTGAGTAATTCATTCTTTTGAAGGTTGTACATTAATGGATTGTGTTGTGTTGTTCCTCTCCGAAATTTTCAACGAGTTTCACCTTTGTGCGGCCAGCGCAAGTGAAAGAGTTAACACAAGTCGGAAACAAGTGAATAATCTCACTCTGATGATACTTAAAACATCGAACTTGCATTCCAATATAAGACAGAACCTCAACCTCAAACCTTGATTGGATTGGAAAAAAAGTAAAATAATAGAATACTTTATTGTGCTAGGCTAAAAGTAACACAGTTTAAAGCACCTCAGTTATCAGGTGTCATTATTCACCTTCTATTCAATTTCTTGGAACACGATAACGAGCAGCAGCAGCAGTAACCGAAGCGTATCCAGTATGTGACAGCCGTCCACACTCTGCGAGATAGGGTCGACAAATTAAATGGCCGGAAATGCAATTGCACGCTGAGGAAATGGGATACAAGTTGATAAAGTGGGGATTTGCAAATCTAGCGTAGCTCCTCCCGCAAGCAGTTTGCATGCAATGAAGCGTGGTGGTGTAATAAAATCAAAGTTAGAATTGCTTTCAGGACTACGCCACGACCACGTAAATATTCCCTACACCCTTTCTACCTGTTGGAAAGATAGGAAATTGTTTGCTAAATTTTGTTTGCCAAGCACACTAATGCGCTTAGGGGATGCCACCTGTTGTACGTCCACAAACAATCGGTGCCACAGTGCAGGGTCAGTTTTCGGATTAATCTATTCAATAAAGCCGAGCAATTTATTAACCCGTAATCGTCCTCCTATATAAAGCCTGACTCTGGCTTGTTTCCTTATCGCAGCGTTGCAATCTCACGCGCAAATAACATCGCCTTAGGCTGCCACCTATCATCAGCTGTTCCCCTTGTATTCTGCTGCCATTGCGTGTTGCCCTCGCGGCACAAAGACACCCGGACACGGCTGGCCTATGTAAATGTGTGTCATTAAGCAACTAACCACATTACGCTATCACCCAAGCCAGGTTGCGAAATAAAGACCTAGAATAGAGCATAATTGTGTCACACATTCCCCCGTCACTGCTCTCGGCACAATGGGAAGAGATTAACTAGCGTGGGTGTAAAGCAGCATGCAGTGACAAAGCTCAGGGCATGCAACTCCGTTGGTAGCGAGATCGGGAGCAGAATAAAATAAAATCGAACAATGACTTATCGGAACAGTCGACGGTGCTGCTGCTGTTCGTTCCGTTACCCGCGGAGAAGGGTGGTGGTAGTTGACGATTACCTCCGTGGGGCAGTGCATCACACGTGCCGCCCGTCGATGATCATCAATATCAATAGAGCGTAGCAAAACGTGTGCAAATGATGGCGTGGGAGATGGTAAGAAAGGGGAGTAGCCTCTAGGCATGTGGGCATTAACCAGCAGCAGGTGTATTCGATTTTATAGGAGGTAGGGGGAACTGAAAACTGTAACCTTCGCCTCGGAAACATGCAAACAATGTAAGTGCACGTTGAATACGATAAGGCTCATGTTTTAGGACGCCCCAACCGACGGATTGCCTAATGCGCACGAAGTAAACCTATTAGGGAGAGATTATTTTAACTAATTAAAGTGAGGACGTGCAGTTTTCCAATGCCGACTCACTATCGCAGTGCTTGTAATAGACCATAGGTAACATCATGTATCGTTTTGGTTATTTTCTCCAGTTAGGCTATTAAAAGCGAACACATTGTCACATTGAGCTTGAATGAAAACAAAACATGATGTAGAAAACTACGATATCTAAGCAAGGTCCTTTGACACATAAACCACGCCACAAGACACGCGTTTAAATCCCAAATTATGCTATGAAGTAAGGCGCAAAGTTAAAGTGAAGTGTCTTCAACTTTAAGGCAAGACCTCCATTACATTTAGTTAAGAAAAATGAGTCGTCTCTCAACTCTTTGACGATGTTTATTAGCATGTCAGCAGTAGCGTTATGATTGTGTAATTTGTAACGACCGATAACAAGTGCGTTACGCAAAATCAATCCAAAAACGCGGGTGCATAATCATTTTAAGTGTCTTTAACCACAATTGCCATTATGCTGTCTGCATCTGTGTCATTCGCAGCGATACATAATTGGAATCTTTTGTCACCTTTTTTCCACCTCGACTTCGTCGATTCAATCTTTGTGGAAGGTTCGATGCTAGGCCGTAATGAAACAATTGGCCCCCGTAATAATAATGTAAACAAATCATGGTTTCGCGTCACGCTTCAATCACCCTCCTCTGTACAGAAGGTATTAATGAAGTGGTTTGCATGAGCATGTTTTAATTAAAGCGGGGTAATGTTAGGTGGGTGTTAGGAAGCTTACCATTTTTCCGGAAGGACGATGTTGTTCCACTTGTGCGTGATGAAACATGAAGTGATGAAAGAGCTTAAGGAGCGCTCTGAAACTACATTATAACACTTAATTGTATTATGTAAAACAGATGGCAGATGGTAGTAGAATAAGATAAGGAAAGGTAAGATAAGAAAGGCAGATAAGGAAAGTATCGAGTCGATGAAGAAAGCAATATAAATCTCATTTATCCGTATCCTGATAGCTTTCCTTTCAGTTTGGCCCAGAATCGAAACGATTAGTTGGCATTTTTCTTGGATATAATCCGCAAAGAAGGACTTAAAATATTGTGGAAAAAATGAAACGGCATCATGGTCCCATGGTTGACGGAACTCAAGGACCGACCTCCGCGCTAAAGCAAAATAAAGAACGTTTGCCTCGGCAGCAGAAGGAGGCAAGGATTGTGGGATGCAAAAAGTTAAACTTTATATTGATTTCGTCCTTTCCTTTGTCTCACAGCCACAGTGTCTTCCCTGTTCATTTATCCCAGTTCATGTGGGTCGATTTGGCTCTCAGAAAAAAGGGAAACAAATGTATGGCGTCACCACGACCACCAGCCCAATCTGATCCACAAACACTCAAACACACACGGACGCTTTCCAAGAACGACGAATGAAACCGACAGGGGAGACGGACCTCCGATATATCCGATGGCGAAATTGAACGCAGCGCATCGCTCCTTTCTCTGCCGATGTTGTGTTCAATCTTAATTAGAGTTTATTTGTTTGAACGGTTCGCCGGCACCATCCGTGCGTAATGGTAGGCGCTTGGTGTGGTAACACGCGGGGAACATGACTACGTTAGAAATGGATGAGGGTTGAAATTCCGCCTGCGCTAAACCACGCTGATTGATTGAGTCGCCATTCCACTCCATATTGCCATTGCGGGCGAGATTGAAACTTTTAAACAGGGCCAAAGCAATTAAAACCATGGGAAGATATGTGCCTTGATTTAAGGAGATTATTTGAGGAGCGGGAACAAACCGGGAAGGAATGTTTCATACAAATATCGTGCTAATTACATAAATTTTATCTTCTCTTTTTCTTTGTAGGGAAATTGTGGATAATAAAAAGAAAAAACCAACCTCAACCAACGCACGCAACGTGATCAAGGAGCTGACGCAGAATGGGATTCCCGATTACGTTGGGTTCTTTCGCACACTGGACCCCTTCCAGGTGGCGTATCATCGGAGCGGTGGACGGTTCGAGCACGCGAGCACGATGCGCTATTTCAGCTGCAAGAAGCTACGCTACATCTGGTGCGACCAGAGCAAGAAGTTTATCAAACTGCAGGGACTGGACGTGGAGGTGCCGAGCGTACTGATCCACCACACGAAGGGATTGTCCGTGTACGAGCAGAGCATCCGTCGGTTGATCTACGGAAGTAATGAGATCTTCATACCGCTGCGCAGTGTGCTCACGCTGCTGTTTCTCGAGGTGCTCAATCCCTTCTACGTGTTTCAGATCTTCTCGGTGGTGCTGTGGTTTTTCTACGAGTACTACTACTATGCGGTGGTCATCATGCTGATGAGCGCGTTCGGTATTACCGTCTCGATTATACAGACGCAGCGCAACCAGCGCGCCCTCTACTCCACCGTCAAGAGCCACGACACGGCAATGGTGGTGCGCGATACGATGGAGTCGGAACCGACCGAATCGCGCTTTCTGGTGCCGGGCGATGTGTTGGAAATACCGGCCACTGGTTGTACGATGCAGTGCGATGCGGTCCTCCTGTCCGGCAACTGCATCCTGGACGAGTCAATGTTGACGGGTGAGAGTGTACCGGTCACCAAGACACCGTTGCCACTGAAGCGCGAACTCATCTACAATCGAAAGGAGCACGCGCGTCACACATTGTTCTGCGGTACGCGCGTCATCCAGACGCGCTACATCGGGAGCGAGAAGGTGTTGGTGAAGGTGCTGAACACGGGCAACATTACGGCCAAGGGTGGACTGATCCGATCGATCCTGTACCCTCCGCCGGTGGACTACAAGTTTGAGAAGGACTCGTACAAGTTCATTACCGTGCTCGGTATCGTAGCGTTCTGTGGATTTGTGTACACGCTGTACACGAAGATTAGCCGCAGCATCGGTGCGGTGAAGATTATTGTAGAATCGCTGGATCTCATCACGATCGCTGTACCGCCGGCACTGCCCGCTGCAATGACTGTGGGTCGTATGTACGCTCAGAAGCGGCTGAAACGAAGCAACATCTACTGTATCTCACCGCGCGCGATCAACGTATCGGGCAGTATCGATTGTGTGTGCTTCGACAAGACGGGTACGCTGACGGAGGATGGGCTGGATATGTGGGGTGTGCTGCCGAAGGACTCGACCAACAGCTTCCAGATTCCGCTCAAGGACATTGCCCGGCTGCCGATGAGCGATCATCTGCTGTTCGGTATGGTAACTTGCCACTCGATCACGTTTGTGAATGGTGAGATGCGGGGCGATCCGCTGGACCTGAAGATATTCGAATCGACGGGCTGGATACTGGAGGAGGCAAACGTGTCCGACGAGACGAAATACGATATGTTGTTCCCGACGATCGTGAAACCACCGCGGGGTGATTCGCGCGACGAGCTAAACCTCGAGCTGGACGTGGCGTACGACAACTCGAACGACATCGGTATCGTGCGCGAGTTTTCCTTTACCAGTGCGCTGCAGCGAATGTCGGTAGTGACGCGCAAGGTGTCCGACAATCACTTTAACGTGTACGTGAAGGGTTCGCCCGAGATGATCAGCTCGCTGTGCCGGCCCGAAAGCATACCGGAAGATTTCCAGTCAAAACTGGGCTTCTACGCACAACAGGGCTATCGCATCATTGCGATCGCGTACAAGCAGCTGGACAAGAAGCTGAACTACCCGAAGGTGCAGAAAATTGCTCGCGAGAAGGTGGAGTGTGAGCTGGAGTTTCTGGGGTTTGTCATTCTAGAGAACCGGCTCAAGACGGACACGGAAGAGGTGATTGAGAGTTTAAATGCGGCCCACATTCGGTCGGTAATGGTGACCGGCGACAATCTGCTGACGGCGGCAAGCGTTGCGCACGACTGTGGTATGATACTGCCCGGCCAAAACCTGGTAACGGTGACGGCGCACGCCGACAAAGCGAACCCGGATCGCTATTTTCTGTCGTACGACATTACCGGCCAACCACAGCTTACACAGTCCGACATCATGAACGATAATCAGGTGGCTGATGGAAAACCGGACGCCGACGGTACGCTCAAGGTGAAGGAAAATGGCAACTACGCACTGATGACGGAATCGAACAGCATCAGCAGCTCGATCGACACGTGCACCATCTCGACGCAGCTCAGCACAAACTTCGACAAGGATCATCATGCGCATCGAATCATGATTGAATCCGACCACGATTGCAACTCCATTACCGACATCGTCAAAGTGGCGAACGGCGTTTCGATCGATCCGTTGACGCTTGCTAAATCGACCGCCGGTGGTTCTTCGTTCCGCTTTGCGCTCACCGGTAAAACGTGGGCTATCATCAACGAGTACTTCCCGGAGATGGTGAACACGATCACCACGTTCGGAACGGTGTTTGCGCGCATGTCCCCAGATCAGAAGCAGCATCTCATAACCGGGCTACAGAATCTTGGCTACTACGTCGCAATGTGCGGTGATGGAGCGAACGATTGTGGTGCGTTAAAGGCGGCCCACACAGGCATCTCACTCTCGGAGGCGGAATCGTCCGTCGCGTCGCCCTTCACGTCCAAGAATCCTACCATCGCTTGCGTACCGAACGTGATCAAGGAGGGCCGGGCGGCGCTGGTTACCTCATTCGGCATATTTAAGTTTATGGCCGCCTACTCGCTCGTCCAGTTCGCTTCGGTCGTGATCCTGTACTCGATCGACTCAAACCTTACTGATTGGCAGTATCTGTACATTGATCTGTTCATTATCTCGATTGTGGCATTCTTCTTCGGCAAAACCTCCTCGTACGATGGACCGCTGGTAAAGCAGACGCCATCGAACTCGCTAATATCGTTGGCACCATTGCTTTCGCTAGCCCTGCATATGATCGTCGCAATCGGCATACAGATGGCCGGTTGGTATCATGTGCAGTCGCAACCATGGTTCGAACCGTTCAATTACACATCCGACCGAGAACTAAACGATCACGGATGCTTCGAAAACTACACCATCTTTGCCATCTCCTGCTATCAGTACCTCATACTGGCGATCGTGTTCTCCAAGGGTGCACCCTACCGCAAGTCTATCTTCTCCAACTATGGCTTCATTATCAGTATCGTAGTGAACGTAGCAATCGCCATTGTGCTGACTGTGTATCCGCCCGCCTGGATAGCGGAGCAGTTTGAGCTGGTTATGCCACCGGAGGGTGAGTTCCGGTTCCGCCTGTATCTCGTGGCGTACGGGCTGATCAACTTTCTGCTGTCGATGTTCATCGAGATGGTGATTGTGGATGAGATTGCGTTCAAGCGGTTGCGCTACCGATGGCACAATGTGGCGAAATCGCGCCGCAAGTACTTACAGATACAGCAAAACTTTCACCGCGACATCCATTCGCCGAGCGACTTTAAAACCGTGTTCGGGTGGTCGAACGAAAAGTATGATTACTGACGCCACCTTCCTGCTGCTGCTGGTAGTTGTGGGGTGAAGATTGGGATGCTGTACGCGCATCTACTCACGTGGACGTTGCTTAGCGTAGCGGTTGCCGTCGTATGCCACTGGAAGGACGCAGGCTATTACAACAGAGAGGCAAAGCTTCGGTAGCACTCTTTCAAACCCTTTGGCACGACGAATGGTGTTTATCTGAGTGGTATTTTTTATTTGGAACGTGTCTCGGCCTGAACCAGGAAGAGAGATTTCCAGAACGAGATATTGCAAATGTAATTAAACGTACGTTGAACCTAAATTGTTGATACTGTTTGTGATATGTATGGTTTTCTTACACACGCTTTCGTAGCGCGTGCTCTGGGGGAGGACACACTGGCGCAACATGTAAAAGACCCGCCGAAGGTTTGGGCGGTATAGCCCAGAGGAGGCCATATGAGAATAACTCAAAAGATTACGATTGAAAGACAATAATCCAGGATCCCGTTCACGCCCTGCTTCGGCTATTGTGTGCTAGTCGTTGCCTCAGAACCTCCCCTACCCCTAGCGGGGGAATTTGTCTACAGAGACACGGTTTATATATTTATGTTTTTGTGTTATGGAAGCAGGGGGATATTTCCCTAACATATAAGAGGGCCTTTGTGCGGACTTTATCCAGGTGCTGTACGAAACGGATATGTAGATATATAT
>KB681324.1:0-16587 GCA_000349165.1 Anopheles christyi | reverse complement strand
AGAATGATATCCTTTTTTAGATAAGAAAAAAAACTTCAATTCGTTTTAAAAATTGGCAAAAAAAAAAACAAATGTTCCCAAATTCTAATTTGATGACCCACAGATTTCTTCTCTCTATCTCTTACAAGTTATCTTAATTATCATCTATAGCCACATTAAACCTCCTTTCCAACACACCTGTTTTTTCCTGCTGTTTCTCCATCATTTGTACTTTTTGTGGTATCGGAATGTTATTTTTAGCACATTTCTTATCCCTCATTGGCTGTGGCCGCTGATCAAGAAAGGTTTATGAAAACCCCTCTCATCATCATAATCATCGTTGACGTAACAATATTAAAACAGCAAACAGCGGTGAAAAACTTTCCCCATTAGCAGACGCGCTGCATAAAGGCGGAAAAGCAGCCGACGAACGGCAAACAGAGAAAATTAAAAGTTTTCCATTTCATTCACCTCAATTATAAACCAAGCGTGTATATTTTTATACTCTTGCACGGTTCGCTCCGTTCTTAATTCATGATTGTGAAAGAACAAATTCTTTTCCAAAGATTGGTGTGGTTGTGGATAAACGAAAAAAAAAAACAACGAAACTTGTAACAAGCAATAAACCAACAGTTCGACAAAAGTCACAATAATGTATCCAGGCATTATGGGCAACAGGTTGACAAGGGTATGATGATCTTTATCGTTTAAAGGTGTTTGAGATGGGTATACTAACGCTAGAAAACTTTTATCTAAAGATCCCTCCAAACAGAACTAATAAGGGATTTGCTTGTTTGTAGAACAAATTTAAAATTTCTCGACATTAGTTTCGAGCAACGAAGTGTGTTAATAAGAGATTAAACATTCGCTTGCATAAGCTGTGACTACATACATATCTTATAAGTCCATAGCAAACTGAAACACCGGCTCAACGGAAGCTCATTTTCGAGATGGAATTTTCTATCCAATCATGGTTAGAAAAGCTCCTTGGAGGAAAAAAGGATTTTTTCCCTCTAGGACGTTACTTAATGCACGGTTTGGCTCTTTGTAGATGCTTTAAGGGCGAACGATACGTAGATCCATGTTTACATTACTGTTGAAGGAATTTTCCCTGCTTCATTGCCAAGTTTTTTCTACAACATTTTCAATGCATGCTCATGAGTATCATAGCATCATACCTTTGAAGACATAACTTGCATGGATTGATCCACCATTTGATACTGCGAATACCAAGAATTCCGATCGATTCTATCGAAATTCATTTCAAATACATCCAATCCTTGTCAAATGCATTCTCAAAACGATTTTGACAACTTCAAACTCCAACTCCCCCAAAAAAATACCTCATAGCGAACGTAGTTGTCACCTTCTCCAGTCCTTAGATTGTGTGTCCTAGTTTTTTTTACTGAGATTCTCGTTTTTAGGTCTCAGATTAATCGTTTCTCTCTTTCTCCACAATTTGCAGTCCGATACGATGAAGATCCTATGGTCGTACGGTGACCGAGATCCTGTTGCCGGCAGTTTAAAGGGGCACAGCGGTAACCGTGGCGCCCGTTCGATACACTTTCTCGGACCAATGTTTCGCCGACCGGCAGATGCAATGCAACGGGACGACCAGCGCCAATGGGACGTGACGGTGAAGAACGTGTCCATCGATACCAGCATGGATACGCTGTACTGGTGCAAGATTCTGAAGGCACCGACACTGCGCGAGAAGCATCACATCATCGGTTACGAGGCACTGCTGACGAAGGAAAGGTATGTAAAAGTTGTTCCTGTAGAACACAAAAATATATTTCAAAATTATTTAGACTACTGGTGAGCGGTCACACTTCACTGGAATTGAGATTCAAGTCCATCACAATAGAATGTTTTATGGAAATCATCTTTCACAACAACAACAAAAAAACAAGTAGTGCCTTCAGAGCTAGATTTGCATAACCGTTTCCACTAAATTAAGCTGTAAATCAAAAAACCCCCCGGCAGGTGTCAGGCACGGAAAAGACGAAGATGTGCCCATTTGCCTATAGCTCTAGGCATGTTTAGGATATACTTTTCTTTTTTAATCTGTGGGAGACCCTTATTAACCGATGAGAGAAGGTCGCTGCCGCTTTTGTGTGGCAAAGGTATCATTCCTTTTGATCGCGTCTTTTATCCACATGCTTTGTTTACCTTCGTGGGCAAGGGGCTACCGACAGGCTCTGGCTCTTTCACTGTCACCTGCAGAGAGGACGGCACGCTGGTGAAGATGTTATCTGGGGTGCAGGTTTGTGCTTTCTTCCCCAAAAACTGACCGGTCAGTTGTTTCCGGGCACCAAAATCCCGCGCATGCAAAACTTGATGTGGATGAGTGCGCTCCGGGTCGTGCGTATCGTCTGAGATGCGAAAGTCTTATCGAGAACCTTTCTTTCAGCTCAGCTAAATATGGACCGTAGAGACTTTCGGAACTTGTTTCCAGGTACAATTATCAACCCACTTATATCGCTTTTTATCAGTGGCTTTAAATCATTGAGAAGCGACATGAGCTGTAATACAACCCGGAGCAATTAATGATTGATTACACGAAGGGTAGCACCATTTATCAAATGAATAATGCATCCATTTTGATTGGATTAGATTTTCCAGATAGTGATGACCAAACAATCATTCACGCAAGGAAATATTTGGCTCTCGATGATTGATAGGATCAAGCTGATTATGAAACATTAGCGAATGTCACATTTTTGCGCCACTCACGCACAAAGAACAATGGTTGCAATGTTTCACGTGGCGCTAATTGCAACTGCTAATTTAACGTATGAAATTAAATTATTACCTGCATGTCCGCAACACAAACAGGAAGCTAGGTAGAGACTGAATTAATCAACCCATCACATCCGTGCGAGCTTAATTAGCAATTCCCGCACCAAGCAGTTGAATAGAATTCATGATTGAAATAGGATCAGCGTTGCCTTTTGTACGGTATCTGTAAATGAAGGTCATATATTTTAGCATTTTGATTGATGTCTGACACCACACCCTGCTCACTGTGTGATTATATATGGGTTGAAGTTTTGACTCTGTGTTGGAAGGCCTGTCCCTTTATTTTTATGTTTAAGCTCCCTCGCTTACCTTTAGTTGAAGACCTAATTTTTCTCCTACCTTTACTAACCTCACCTCAAGTTTCCTTTTTTTTCGATAATCTAAAATTAAATCTTTTCTCCATTTTTTTTCACAGCTCTACGAAACAACCACTTGTCCACCACATGACACTGTTTGAGTGCTCCACCAACTCTTACCCCGGTTCCGATCCAAACTCCTGGGACGTGTGGGTAAAAAGCAGTGGTGCAGTGTGCAACAGCAATCTCCTGACGCCCCGTGACTGGGACTCGTGTATAACACCGGTCGCAACGTGGGGTGTCGGTGCATCGGGCCAATTCCTACCCGAACACATCGGTATCCCGATCGGTGGTGATAAGGGCGCTCCCAAATACTACATGCTCGAGGTACACTACGACAACCCGCGTGCCAAGCGTGTGCTGGATCATTCCGGCTTTCGCATTCACTATACGCGCCATGTGCGTAAGCATGATGCCGGCATGATGATATCCGGTGTGTCCGTGTCCGACACCCAGATGATACCGCCAGGCCAGAAGCTGTATCGTAACGTCGGCATCTGTGGACCGTCCTGTACCGGGGCCGTCTTTCCGGCGGAGGGTATCAACATTGTTTCGGCCGCGCTGCACTCGCACGTGGCGGGCAGGAAGATGAAGCTGCGGCATGTGCGTGATGGCAAGGAGCTGCCACGGATCGTGGAGGACGACAACTACAACCACAACTTCCAGCAGATCCGTCAGCTGGAAAATGAAACGAACGTTCTGCCGGGAGACTATCTAATTACCGATTGCGCCTACGAGGTATGCAAAGTGGAACATTTACCAAATGATGTAAACTTGTTGAAAGCTTTTAACAACAGGATGTTTGGGACTGAACATAAATTTGCTTAGACAAGCGTAATGAAATGCAATAGCATAAAAATGCGCCTTAAAATATGCAGCCCGCCGTACGAAAACATCCTGTTAAGAAACTTTTCACCATCTAATCTACTTGTACTTAATAAAAGAAAAAAGAATAATATTTTCACCATTCTTCCTTCTTTTAGACTGTTGGTCGAAGACGACCCACGCTCGGTGGCTACTCCACCAAGCAGGAGATGTGCCTATCGTTCATCACCTACTACCCGAAAATCGAACTAGCCGGTTGCTACAGCATGACCCCCGTCAAAGAGTTCTTCGAAACGTTCGGTGTGTTCCAGTTCTACGCCATGAATATGACCGACGTAGAAAATCTCTTCCTGTACAATGGTAACATACTGGATCTACTTCCCACGACCGTATTTCCAAACTTTGCTCCCGGTGGTGATGTAGACGATGAGCAGAATCAGCTCGCCATTAAAGCGTTGCAAAACGCGAAAGAATACAGCATCATCGACGAGGAGGATATGTTGTACAAGGAATCAATACTGAACAAGCTGATCATATCCGATCCGGTCGAGTTTCACGACCGTACCTTCCTGTCGCACCTGAACCAACTGCCCTGGTCGGAGCCACTGTTTACGAGGCGTGTTGAGCAGAGCATTCTCACCGGGAAACACATGACGTTCTGTCGCGTTTCGTCTGATTCTATTTCTGTTGTAAGTATGACTGAAATATTTTGGGAAAAGAAGTACACATGTCTAACCATTCCTCATTGTTTCCACTTTTTCCATAGGCTTCGGAAATATTCAAGTATCCCGTCTTTGACACGTTCGTGAAAGCACCGAGCCAATGTCCGTACCATCTGTTCATGGAGTTTGCCGACCACACCTCCACGGCAGCCAAGCAGATGTCCAGCACAAAGCTTCTCGTACTCTTTCTATTAATACTGTATCGACGGTTTTGTACGCCCAGCTACCATTAGCCCATCCATCAAGGGTAGGGTGAAAGTTTAGTTTCGTGGAAAATCTGACTCCCTGCGACTTCTGACGGAAGGGATACTCATCATCAACGACTGGTTGCTTGTTGAATGCGGTTCAACGCCCGATACGCTGTTACTTATACTTACTTTTATTTATTGTACTTCCTTTCGAAGCGCTTATTGGGGTGATTAGATTTTTTCCCCTCCATGTGTTTGCAAAAGGGAGAAAAGTATAAATCACGTTTCAAGCGCCCCTCCCCCCCCCTTCCCCGCATTCCTTTTCCAACCCTGTTCCCACATTCTACCGTAAGAATGTAGTTTAGTAAGCTCGACTACCATAATTTTCTCTAATTTATTTACTAGCCGCTACCGCTTGCACCATTGTGTAATGGGCGTTATTATTCCATCGTTAGTATTATTACTCTCTTTGCTAACGCAGACATATTGATGGAATCCGAGTTTCTGCTAAGAGGAAAAATCTCGCCAAACAGTAACTAATAGCATACGATGAAAGTCATATCGCTATAACTTCTATCGCCCGGGCCGCAGCATTGATTAAAGGATGGACGATTAAAGTGAAAGCAAATCATTCGCTGAATAGGAAACAATAGGGTTGCGTTGATTTACGCATTCTTTTGACCTCAAATGCACAATGTCTTGAATGTGAATAGTTGCTGTTTCCCTCAATTAATTAAATTCCTAGCCTTTTCTTTCCTACATCTACTTAATACAAAAGTCTTTTTGTACAGTAATCACAGATAGCATAGAAAGTTTTTTGTACATTTCAAAACACTTACACATGCAGCACAGCGCTCTCCTTAAGCTTAGTACTTAGGTTGGTTAAGTTTGCTTCAAGTTAGATGAGTTGAACAGTGCGCCGGGACAGGATTAGAAATGCCAAAGTTAAAATCGTCATATAATTGCTCTCACGTAAAGGGAAATAACTCGATACGTTAGAAAAGGATATTAAGTTAATGTGGGGTGTCTTTTGATGTTTCGAATGATCCTCACCGAGTGAGAAACTGTAGAAAATTAGGTATCCTATAGGTATGAATTAGCGCGCGCTCTTGCTTCGATGGTACGATAATTGGTGCGCATGACCTTAACTATGAGACTAAATCAATCAGTAGTGCGATACTGAAGCTAGTTCCAACCATAATGCGTCACTATTGTAACATAACCATGTTAACACTTTTAAAAATTGATCTAAAATGTAGCGTAAAGTGCACTAAGAGTTAAAGATAATGTGTAAAATAAAACGAATAATCAATAAACTCAATTCGCAAATCGCTTTTATTTCTAAATTGTTACTCATTTTATAATATTGTTGGTATAACGTGTATATACGTGGTATATTTCGTGCTCACCTTTTGCTCTAACTTTTTGCGCGTCGCGATCACAACGAATTTTCCAGACCATTTTACATATGTCAAGTATGAAGGAAAGCAGTCGCCATCTTTCTGCTAGCTTGGTTTCTTTTTTATTCTAATGCCGAGATACATTTTCACTCATCTGAAACCACTGCAATTGTTGCAGATCCGTCTCCAAAAAGAACAACGACAATACGTCCCAGCTAGTTATACCTGTGACGCGCGAAAGTTTTATGTGCAATGGTCTCTATGGAGTAGCCCATGTCAGTAAATCAGTTCAGGTTTTCTAGTGTCAGAATAAATGACGATCTAGCGCCAGACGATCTGTTACTGGTAGATACGGCTCTTGACGATTCAACCATTTCTGCCGACTCACGGATTGCAACTGAGTTGTCTGAATACGTAGAAAAGGAGCGTCAAAATCTAATGCCGCTTGAAGACCTGATACAATGGCATAACGCCGAAGAGATTCATCCGGATATCATTGTCTTTTTCTACCCAGAACGGATGCATGTTCTACCGTCACTAAAACAAATAGGTGAGTTTCGAAATGTTCTTATATTTACTTTGGGTGAAATGAATGCTTACAACAATATTATTGAAGAATAAAACGATGTGCTTGGTACTAGAAATATCAACATTGAGAATTGATATTAGTGATAAGAAACGCGCAACGACACGAAATACAGTGCTGCTTGAGCTTAATAAACAGATCAATAAAAATAATAAAATCAATGCTTTTCATCTACTGGTTCGTTGAAATTTTCCATTTCTATAACAGAGGGGAAACAATCACAATTCTAAGGAATTTCATTGTCACCCTGTTGACAGCAACCAAAGATGCATAACTTGACAGTTCTCTGTTTGGTATCAAAACAACGCCTACCGGTGTTTGTTTGCATCCATCGTTCTTCGCAAAAATTGCATTGTAAAACACAAGTAAAAGGGTAAAAGTGTACAAAAAACTATGGATCTACTCAAACCGAGAACTGTCCCCCTTTCGGAGGAAACAATATTGTGGTTCGAGTTCCTGCTGAAACCTTTGCTTCTAACCAAGCATCTTGGCAAAGCTAACCCTGGTGCGTTATTTACATTCTGTTTCTTCCCTCACTAATAGAGTTGTGTTTTCGCTATACATTTTCCCTCATATTGTGTTTTCCCCCGTGTGTTTCAGACCCCTCCCCCACGGATCTAATTACTCAGTTTCTCGCCAAAGCGCCGGAAGGTCAAACCCAACCGCCCGATCTGACGGCACCCGAGCTGGAAGGGTCCCACCGATCAGAAGGACTAAAATACACTAAGAAGCAGCTCGCGCTGAAAATTCTTGCCCTGAAAGTAGCTGCCTACATGCGCTGGGATCTGGACAAGCTGGAGCGAACGCTTTCCGTTCCATTACAGATACAGCTGCTGGCCGATCTGTGCAGCATTACGGCGGGCAAAATGGTGGCGCTACCGTCATCATTGCTCCAGGATCCGGCCCTAATCGGTACGGATGGGTCGAAGCATTCGTTCAACTTTGCCCTAACGCTGTATCATCGGTGGGTGTTGCGGGCACAGGTACTCCGTGCGGCTGTCATCAAGAATATCAAATCCAACCATGGGTACGAATACCGTGTGTGTACCGCGCTACTCATTTGCGGCGAGATAAACATGTTGCCTTCTTTTTATCTTCCGTTTTACAGCCCCGCTATACCCGATTTAACAACCTTTGTACTACGGGATGAATATTCCATTCCAGCGCTCGAGCCTATCACACAGCTCAGTATCGACTACCTTAACCAGGTGCTAATGGAACCGCAAACGTTTCGCGTACTAACGTACGAATCGTTTGTACCGCTCGATTCCAACACCGACCACACCCAGCAACGATTCGATGCAGCGATCGCCATTAAGCCATGCGAGCTGAGAGCCCAACTGCATTACGACCTCTGCCAGTACTATCTGTACGTGCAGAAGTACGATCTTGCCCGGCAAAATGTGCTTCTGTGCAAGGCAAACTATGCCCAGTGGCAAAGAGAAGAGATAGGGCGGACTGGTCTCCCCCCGGCCTACTGCACAGTTAACGCAGAAGTTCTACAAGGCTATCTTCTTGCGTGCGGTGTCACCGGTGAACCGAACGGGCTGCTGCAACGACTGCACGAATCCATCCTCAATCACTATTCCGACATCGTGATGATACTGAAGGAGGACAACCTGCGGAAGGAAATTCCAATGACGCAGCGCAAACTGCTCGAGCTGAACATCGAAGGGTACAATGCGATCGGCAGCACGGATGGCAATCCGGTCGAGCAGAAGGAACTGGAATTGGCCGTTGTTGCGCTAAACATCATTCGCTACGTGATGGATGGGGAGAACATTCTCAGCTGCAACGTGGCACTGCAGAAGTACAAAAACCAACAACCAAAACTGACCGAATCGCTGTTCCAGTATGCGGACGAACAGTACGAACAGTTTTCGCTGGAGGAGCGCATGCTTTTGAAGCGATATTTTTACAAAATCATTTCCCTGTACGGTGGCGAACTGGGGTCGGTCTTTGAAGCGTTCGTGCAAACTTACTCGAAGGTGGTATCGCTGCAGGAGTTGAAAGATTTTCGCGCCCAGCATACGCAACCGGAGACGCAGCTGGGAGGGATGGCGTTACAGAACGATTGGGTGATACCGGAGACTAAGAGTAAGTGAAATCGTCGGAACTGGGATTGCTCAGTGTTTGTTATAATTATTTGTTTTGTTTTGTTTCTCCATCTTCTTTAAAGATCCCCGTCTAGAGGTTGGCCAGCTTGAACGTCAGCTTATTTCCTGCACCTCGGCGAACGCGGTCCGGAAGCTGCTGGTAAAGATCGCCGGCACAAACCCATCGAAACCCCTGTTCACGATTAATCCCAGCTGGACGATCCCGTACCCACTGGAGCAGGTGTTAATTCCTTTACAGCGTGGTTTCCTTCAAGACTTTGCGTACATCCTCATTGGAAAGGCAAGGGAATTGACTGCTCGGAAAGAGTACGCTACTGCTATTACACTGTTGACCGTGTTGAAAAATGAAACCCAACGCCCTGAACTAGCGGGCAATCCACTGATTGCGAAACTCGGGAAGATGGTGTCCTGGGAAGGTTTACTCGTACAGATCCAACAAGTACTAGACGAGTGGCCCCGCAAACCGATCGATCAGGCACAGCTAGTACGCAACTGTAAGCAATGCTTAAATGCTGCCATTGGACCCGCGAGCAACGATCTAATGCCGCACGCCAAAGTACTCGACCACTGTGCCGCACTGTTGCTGAACTTGAACGAATGGAATGCACTGCTTATAACGGTGGACAAACGCATTCCCGGAATTGAGCTGTGTTCAGTCATTACGCAAGCTTTCCTGGACATTGAAAAGTTTAAGGGCACCAAAAAAACGAACCGCGAGGCATGGGAAATGGTACTGCCAATGTTTCTCAATCCTCCCGGCTCTCGGCAGCGGCAGCTCCCACCTGACAGTCCGCTGGTGCTGCTTATCGGTAAACTACGGGAACCGTTGGTCATATCGATTGTACTATCCCTGTTGGCGAAACTGCACAACATTTTACGCGATGAAGCGAATTCAGAAATGAACGCTGAGTACATGTTCCTGTGGCCATCGAATGTGAACAAGTTAGGCACCCCTTCTTCTTTCAAACGATTGCTTCGGTTGCTTATCGTTTTTATCTCTGTCTTCATTGTAGCACTTCCATCTACAACATCAAACTCGTCATCGAAGCTCTGAACCTTCTGCTCAATCAAGCACTCCGTTACTATCCGAACAACATTCCCTGGCTGAAGCTGAAAGGTGATGTGGAGTTTGTGGCAAATAATTTCGAAGCCGCAATGCGCTACTACGTGACGGCACTTATCTCCGGCACCGAGTATTGTACCGTGCATCTGCAGCGGCCGCTAGTAGATGACTTTCTGATCCGGCGCATGGTAAAGTGTAGCACCAATCTGGGCTGCTTCGTGCAGGCTGCCGTACTATGTCAGTTCTTTGAAGAAACCGATTATGGACTAGCGTTTAAGAGCATTAGCGAAAAGTCGGCCAGCTACTCGGATGCGATGGATTCGTACTATAGCTGCATCTGGGACTCGACGCTGCTCGAGTTTATTGTCAACTGGCACTACAAGAAGGGCGAACACAAGAGGCGACTGCAAGCGGTAAGTGGGCTTGTGGAACAGTAGGCTGTAGAGATTACCTTGTCATGCACTTCAAAAATGTTCTTTCTTCATAATTTAAAAAAAAAACGTTATAATTTCTTCTTTAATTTCAGGTCTCTTTCATTGGCCAGCTGGAACTGAACGCAAACAATAATGACGAAATTAAGCGCGAGGCTGCCGCCGTTCGGAAAAACCGATTCCTTCGCTCCCTAGCGAAACAGTACATGTGCTGAAGAGGGTTCCCTAAACGAGCCAACAGTTTGTACGGAAATATATTTTTATTTGTTTAAGATTAATCAAATATTTCTCAGTTGAAGATTTTGAAAGAATATCTTACGCTCTAAACAATAATAGCAATCGGTCGGGTTAAGGTAAGTTAGAGTGAATCAGCTGCTGTTTTTTTTTATTTTGGCTTTCTTCCTCTCGTCGCTCCCCCGGTTTTGGCTTTCTTAGCCGATGAACCAGCCAGTGGCTTCTTTTCGTCCACCTTTCGCTTGGGTGTTCCGGTCGACGGCAACACCTTGAAAAAGGAATCCAGCCTACCCTGGGTGGCCGTATTTTTCGTCTTTAATATTTTCTTCGCACCCGCCCGTATACGGTCCTCGTTAAACTGTCGATCGCCGCACATAAACTTAACCAACCCTTCCTCATCCGGTTCGCTCCATTTGAGCTCTACCGTTTCCACATCCTGTACCTCCGGCTCTTTGAAAAGCTTGCGCGCCTGCCGATAATTCCAATCCTCGGGCACGATGTACTTCTGCTTATCGAGATGTTCCAGTATCGTTTCGATCGAACGATGTTTGTTAATCAGCTCGATCGCTTTCTTCGGCCCAATACCACGGATCGTATCACAATAATCGCACCCGAGCAGTATGCACAGATCGATAAACTCGTCCTGCGTAAGCTCGAACCCTTTCAGCACCTTTTCGTAGGCAAACTCCTGGACCGGCATCTTGCGTGCCTCGCTGAAGGTAAGATGCCGTAGCAGGATCGAGGAACCGAACGTGAGCGCATCCATATCCTCGGTAGCCGTTGCGTACACTTTGCCTGCGCGCACAAGGGCAGCACATTGGGCTTCCGCTTCACACGGAGCTTCCACGTACGGGACGCCCATAAGCTTCAACAGTTCCTTTGCTTCGTTCGCATGGTGTTTCGTTACTTTCACGAGTCGGCGATTAAACTTCTCAATGTCCTCGGTTGCACCGGCTTCGGTAGCTTTGTCCAATGCTTTCTGGGCCTCCTCGCGCCGTTCTGCACGCTTGGTCAACTCGCCCGCCTTTAGATCCGGTGGCTTGCCGTCGAACACGTACACCGGCTTGATGCCGTTCTCCAGCAGCCGGATGGTGCGGTAGAACGTGCCCATCAGATGCGAAGTCGTTTCGCCGTCCACCGACGTCAGTTGGGCACCCTCAGCTCGAACGGCAATCAGAAACTGGTAAAGACACATGGATGCATCGATTGCTACTTTTCTTCCTTAAAAAATAAATATGGAGACATTATAACAACAACAAACGACAACGTCTGATTTAACCAAGCTTACCGAAAAATTGTTTAATTTCACCTTCCTTCACGGCAAATGGCACGATGTCGGCGATTAATTGTGAAAGCCCTTTAATTCCCATAATGCCGTTCGTATCAGTGCAAAGTTACACAGAAAAACATAAAATAACGATAGAGCACAGGGACTTTCATGAAGTTTCGCGCGCCCGAAACACGCCGTATACAAACAACCGTTGACAGTTCTAAGTGTTGACGGACTTCGTAGTTCGAAATTGCAGTGGATTTTTAAGTGATTTAAGAAAATGATATTTTGTTGAGTTTATTCATTTTTGATATTTGTAACTATCCCGAAATGATGAGTGGTCTCAAAATTGATCATCATCCACTTCGACAACTGATTCATATCTTTTTCCGATCCAGGAACTGATCCTGATTCATCGCTGTTCCCCTAATAATTCCCCTGCTTTTTTATGTATATATTTCCACCTCACTTCTCTAAGTGTTGTCCAATTTTTACTAAAATTATATATTTATTTTGAATTTCATCCTCATGTAAAATAAAAATTCGAAAAAAGTGCTCCTGTTTTCGAATGATGCAACCTCTTTATGTGTAGCAATACCACGGTTGTCCAACAGCCAAGCTAACATGGTGGACAGGGAGCAAAAACTGCCAGCACGGTCCAACCTATCCCTTATTTACCTTGAGTTTGCTAAAACATGTCGGCAAACGCCGCCGATGAAGAGAAGAAATTAACCAAAATGGTACGTGTTATCGCGGATTTCCCGTCCTAATTTGTGCCACAAACGCTAGTGCATCAAGGCGTCGATCTTTTGCAACCATTTTTCGGTCGATCCGTTCCGGTGGTAGAAAATGGTAGTGCATCGCAGTTTCGGTAGTTTTCCGGATCGTTCGTGTACAACTTTTCCGCCGCTCCCAACGCATCAAACTCTCGCTCGCTCTTACTCCCTCTCACCACCATCTCTGTTCGTCCCTCTGTTCGCTTCTCGCTTTCTCCCAATGGCGTTGTGTGTTTGTTTTCTCGCAATGTCTTCTAGTGTGGTGCTAGTTTGCCGCGTTCATATGAAGCGGAAGGGTCACGGTATGCGTGACGATAGTGCGGTGTGTAGAAATGGAAAAGGGAAAGGGAAGAAACTATTTATTAGCGTGTGTGCATCGACACAAACACATAGCCGCATGCACACGCGACAGAAGATACACAGAGGCTGTAAAATAGTGGAGAACCGTTGTTTTTCCATCTGGAGAAAACGGCCAACGGTGGGCGGTGGTGGTAATGGGGTAGAGAAGTTGGTTGGGGCAAGTGTATTCCGTGTCACAGTTTTATGCTACCATGATGGTGATGATGGTTGTAGCGAACATTATTTCCCCAAAACATTTGCAAATGCATCACTACCCCGTTGTGTATGACGGTTTTTTCAAAATGTATGTCAAATGCCACTCAGTTATGCAGCTTTTCCAGGTGGTTAGAGTCACGGTAGAGACTGCTACTGTACTGCGTGTACGATTAAGTAATCGACCGGATCGGTAAACTATATATTGCCCTATTCGGTGTCCATAGCTTCGAAGGAATTTCATGTTTAGCTCGTCGTCCATTTTTGAAAAATCTTTACTAATTTAATTTAATTTCGATTTACGATTATTTCACGATGTATTCATGAGTTTGTTTTTTTTTCTTTTGTTTTAAATTATTCGTTCCACTCTTTGGACGGAGATTAGGCAGAAGAACGTGAGGATGACAAGGGAACCGTGAAGCCGGCAACAGCACCTGTGGACGGTGGTGCGAACAAAGCCGATAGCACTGGAACCGCCGCCGCTGATAAGAAATCACCATCGACGGAGCCGGCCGGTGATACAAAAAATCAATCTAAGAAGGCCGACGAAAAAAGTGGTACTAATTGTTTGCATAGTATTAGTGACGATTTGCGCAACAAAATCGCTTATTGAACATAACTTATTTTTCGTGCAGGTGATGAAAAATCGAAAGTCGTTGAAAACACTACCACCACCACCACTACCGCTGATGTTGACGATAGCAAAGTGGACAGTGGTAAGCCCGGTCGGGATAATGGCAGTGCAGACAAACCGACAAAAGTCACGGAACCGGCGGATGCCAAGGGAAAGAATGGTCGAAATGGCGCCAAAAAGCCGGCCGATGGTGGTGAGGACGGGGACGAGGCAGACGGTGCGGATCAACCGGGTGGCAAAAGTCTCGGCACGATTGCGCTGATCGATGCCAACATTACCAAGGCGAAGGTGGACGATCTGCAGACGCTTCACACAATACTGTACGAAGGGCCGGCCAAGCCGATGGTGCTGCGGCGCAACCTGCGCAAATTCGAAGGGTTCGAATTCGGGGTGGACTCGGACGCGTACCGGAAGCGCGTATCGGCCACCGAAAAGTTGGATGTGAAGAAGTTGGGACAGCTGGCGGAAATACTGGCGCTCGATAAGAAGGGTAGCAAGGAGGAGCTGGCAGGTCGGATTTGCACCTTTCTACTGAAGCCAGACGGTGACGAAGAGATGCCGGACGATGAGATGGGCGAGGAGGAGGAAGAGGATGAAGAGGAGGATAACGAAGACGAGGAGATGAGCGAGGAGGAGGAGGAGGCACCAAAGAAGAAAACGCCGGCAAAGCGTGGTGCGTCGGCAGCACCGGCCCGCGGTAGGGATTCCGCTTCGTCCAAGTCAACTAGCGGCCGTCCAAAGCGATCGACTGCTGGACGTGGTTACCAAGGTATAGCCATTTGGAGATTTGTTTCATTCAGTTAGTTCAGGGGTTCGTTATTTCGTTGGAGGATTTGTTTTAGTTTGAAAAACTTTTTACTTGTGTTATTCGAAATTGATTTCATCAATTTGTGCATGACCTTACGGTGGTTTTTGGGTTTACCTGGCTTTGCTTTAGATTATGTTTTATGTTCATCACAATTTATCTGTTTTCTGCCTTGATAATCACCTTAGACGATTCCTTATACGTAGATTACTCCAGCTCAGAAGAGGAAGAGGAGGAGACCGTCAAGGTGGGACGTGGTCGTCGAGCCCGTCGTGGATCGGACAGTGGATCTGATGTAAGTGTGGTTTTGATGTCAAAGGAAACATGAACAATTGCTAATAACCTTTCCTTTGCATTATCCTTCCAGTATAATCCTTCAGCTGGATCAGATTCCGATGCAGGCAAGCGAAGATCGTCTCGCGCACCGACGCGCGGTAGTCGAACCTCGGCACGGAACGTACGTAAGCGCTACAGCGATGACGAATCGGAGGAAAGTGCTAGCGATGATGATTTCAGCGAGGTATAATAATTGTTACCAGTGGTGTTGGTGCAATGAAAAGTTTCTCTTTGCTAATTTGGCTTTTAAATTTTAAATAGGATGACCGGCGAAAAAAGAAAACTACACCGGCCCGTGGACGTGGTCGCCCGAGTGCTGCTGCCGTTGCCGCTCGACAGTCGCAGCGTGGCCGCGGACGCAAACGAAAAGCAGAAACTGAAAGCGAAGAGGAAGAGTCGGAAGAGGAGGAAGAAGTCGACAGTGAGGATAGCGATCGGCCGAAGCGGAAATCGGTTGCGAAGGCGGGAGGCCGGGCTTCTGCAGCCGTAGCCAACAGTAAGGGCAAGAATGCGAGTCCAGCTAAGAGTGGTAAGAACATTTCAAACCGCTTCTATAACAATTCATTTTTATTAATGCAGTTAATAATTTACCTTGTACAGGAAGAGGACAACCGAAACGGACAGCAGCGGTAAATAGCGCAAAGAAGTCGCGGCGGGGACGCGGCCGCAGCTCGTCCGGTGAAGATGACGAGGAAGAGGATGAGGAAGAAGAGGAGGACGAGGAGGAGCCTGAGTTGGATGACAACGAATCGGAGGACGAGAAGCCGTTAGTCAAGAAGGCTAAGCAGGAAAAGGAATCCGACACGGCAGCACCACCGAGCGTAAGTGTTGAATGTTTATTTATATGTGTATGTGTGTGGGGGCGCTTCTTTTAACTCTCAATCCTTACTCTTACCTACTGCAGGAGGATGATATCAAAGAATACCTGAAAGAGATCCTGGAGGAAGCGAACCTGGAAGAGATCACGATGAAAACCGTGTGCAAGAAGGTGTACGCCAAGTATCCGATGCACGATCTTTCGCATAAAAAGGATTTCATCAAGGCAACAGTCAAATCTGTAAGTGAAAAGCGAGCACGTATGCTCTACAGCGTAAAGTTCGATGGGATACTGAATTAATTTAACATTGTTCACATTTGCAGCTTATATCGACGTAAAGACTGCAGCACACACAGGTTGAGGACGTGCGCACACAGATACGTCATATGTTTTTTCTTCTTTAAATGGTTATCATAACAAAAAGCGACACAGAGATATGATGCAGATTGCATGTAGAAGATGGAAGTATGGTCAGGACAAGTGTAAAGTGGCACAAGCGTGTTTATGCAAACGCGCAAAAAAAAGGCCGTAAAAGGTAAAAGCAGAATTGGGTAGGAGGAAATGGCATGTACAGGAAAGGAGAGAAGAAGTGGGTGCCCAGACGTGTACGGTGAGATGAATGATTCATATGGTTATATGAACCAGCAACAGCATCAGCAGCATATTGTCGTTTAGATATATATATATATATATA
>KB681313.1:0-16571 GCA_000349165.1 Anopheles christyi | reverse complement strand
CCATACTGCTTAATAATTGGATATACAGTGTGCAGAATTAGGATTAATGTGCAATAATAGGATATTGGAGAGTGTTTCAAAATACTGTGTTTATACCTTTTCCTCCATTTTTCTGCTGTTGTAAAATGTTGTATTTACTAATCAATAATGTTGGCAAATATTAAATGAAAATATTGTTTCTATCGTTCTCAATCGCCCAAAATTTTTCAGTTGTTTCCTTAAGTGTGCAATAATTGGCAAATGAACCTTATATCAATACTATTATTATCATGGATTATTCTACCTTTAACGTTGTCTTGGACCTTGGAGATGTATTAGTGGGCATGGCTATTCTTCACGAATAATCAATTCAATATATTTTATAGCCTAGCTTCTATCAGTATCTATCGAACTGATTTATGCATGGTTATGCTTAAGCAATTATAATTGACATATCATAAATCAATTTTGAGCCCATGTAATTGAACAGCACAAATTAATACTAACTTTTACCACCAATCTTTTATCTGCAGGTTGTGTACTGTGGGTGGCTTGTAGTTTCCCGGTAGCTCTCTCGTGTGATTCTTGTGGGCGGGAATGCGCATCTGCTTGTGGTACAAGGCACTTTCGGACATGCTGTTTCAATTACCTTCGGAAACGTAGCTCACCGCCGCCTGTAGATTCTGCTAGAATAGATAAACGATTGGAGCTAATGCATGTAACAAACTCAGCTGAACAAAAACCTCAGGCAATACTCTCAAGTTTGACTAACATGTTGGCCAATAATGCTGAAGCTGGTATTGACTATGATTACATACCGATCCTGTCTACGAATCATCTCGCAATTGGAAGAGCCCAAACAGCAACACGGACCAGTTTACAAAGAAACTCACCAGAGATAGACGAAAACAATGAAAAATCTTCGGAAGAATCCCATTCAGGATCAGTGCAATTGTTTTACGAATCTTAAAAAATGTGTTTAGTCTATTTTTTGGTTAAATTTGCTGTTTTAGCTGAAGATTTTATTTAGCATTTATTCTCTTTTCATTCGACCAAAATTTTACATTTAGGCTGGGTAGATGTAAGATTTGGGTCGATGATGTTATGTGTCATTGCACGTGTGAAGATGTTTGTTTTCTATAGGACACAAAATTAAACATACATTTCCTTTCCAAAAACATAGGAAGTTCATTTCGTTTGGAAGCCGTATAAGAACGACAACCTTTCGAAAGATCCAATCAGACCCAAAAATCAATTATCCTCATAACTGTATTCGTCATCCTCCAATCTCCCTTCGTACCTTCATTACGATGGGGTGGGCTTTGTAACCGTTTACTATGAGGGTTTTCTCAAATTAACGCACTTCAAAGCCCAAGCACAAACACAAAGTAAAAGGGTTTCATGAAGGAAAACCAAAACAGACGAAAGGGTGGTGTCTGATTGCTTTCAATAATATTTTTGTTTGTTGATTAAGTATACGATCGTGACGTGTTGAAATAAGTAAAACAATTCAAGTCCAAACTTTGTATCAAATAATAAAGCAGCAATCTGCAAAATATAAACCATAATTAGGTTGTATATGTGTGTACAATTGTTGATGACATATATTACTGCAAAAAATAGTATGGAATAAAAACCTAACAAGCACAGACCAATTAGTTTATCTTTTTGTTTTATTACACTAAGATTAGTCCAAAGATCTTCATCAAAGTTCTTCTTCTTTCTTTGCGTATCCGGCTTTATACAGGCTTCAATCGCAATCAATCACACTCTACCGCATGTTTTATAATATAACACAAAAAGCCAGCTGCCTGCTGAAAACGTTTTACTCATGTCCATGGTATGATCGACCTACACAAGACAATAAAATCATTCCACGTCCGGAGTTTTCAGGTGCCAGCGCGTCTAACATTAGACCACCAAACCACCCACAAATTCAAGCTGAGCAAAGCTTTTTAATGCGAAATACAGTCATCGTGAACTACGTGAGCACTGCAATGATAATACTACTACATTGATTCAACTTGTAGCAGCAATCTATTTGGTTTTAGAAAGTGCTGAATTAGCAGCGTTATTAAATATATTGCTTGTATATTTAATTTGTTTTGGCATATGACCCTAATGCAAGGAATGAAAGAAAGCAGGGACGGCAAAATCTGCTTGTGTCTGTGATCGACGGTTTTTCAAGGAAGGAAGCTGTAAGAGTTGCTTCCGAATGGGGTAGGGTGATAATAGATCGTTACTACGACTAGCCAGCTAGTCTAATAATGTAATGTCTCGTGATGAACCATTTCCAGTCAACTGTCAAGTGGTAAAAAGGCTCGAAGTCTCAAAAGCAGACATACAGGCATACAGACAACGCAGATTCGCTCAACGCGAAATTAGCTATAACACGGATTGCAAATATCACATGTGATTTAACAACTCTTATGGTATAACATGAAAAACAAAATCAGGTTTCAAAGTATTCGGTATGCATTAATATTGTATTTACACTGCGATGCATAAGTGATGTAATCAATTTCATTTTTGAGAACATATGCAGTGTTCCGAACAACGCGAATACCTATACTGGTACCGAATATAATCCAACAAAATAATTCGTTTTTGGCCGATTTGAACTTTGATACGATTTGAACTTTTTTCAAATTCTTTCCTTTCCAGTTCTTTCATTCATATATTGTTCAGTTTTGATCATTCCGATCTGCATTAATCATGCTTAGTATACAGTCCTTTCGTTTAGACAGCATTGAATTACATTAAAACTGAACATGACATTGATACCGTTTTGCATTTACACATTTTCAGCTGTAGGTAAATCTCTTTACAAAAAACACTTCAAAAAGTTGTTTTTAAGTGTATCAAGGCCAGGAAGAGAACAAATAAAAACAAAGCAAATTTACTTATAATTTGCAAGGTATCGTTTTTATTCAAGTGTATAATGCACTTTTTGTCGAAATTTGGCCTTCAAAAACATTAGAGCATCTTATACACAGATGTCACTATTTTGCAGTCCACATAAAAAAAAACGGACAAATGGACACCAAAAATCGGGATGCACCCAAAAAGCCTCTTATTAATGAGGAAATTCATTTATTTGTGCATATGTTGCACAATAACAAAATGTAAATTGAAGTATTGCTTATATAGACCCCGTCATTCCACCCGGCAGTACTTACATTGTTTTTAATTATGCCTGTTATTCAACAGTTCTTTTATAAAAATTGGCAGCTGAGAACAGCTGTTCCACAAAATATTTTATAATTAGAAAAATGTATTTAATTATGCAGCAAATCAAACATGTTATTTTGATTGATAAGCTTCAGTTAACGCTTTTTATGATTTTTTTTTATATTCAGAAAGGAAAAAATAGTCGTTTCTACTATCGGCAAGCTATATTGCTATTTTTGGCAGTGCGTATACGGGCTATAAAATATTAATTAATATCAATATAAAGGAAAAGTTCACTTTTCTACTAATACTTTCCGAAAATTGTTCATCAAATTGTTCAAAACAATCTCTGTTCTGTGTCTGTGACCTAAAGGCGGAAGGAACTCCCAACCTGCAATGTGGTAATGGGTGGGACGGTGAATTTAACCTTTACAATAAGTTGCTTTAAAAATCATTTATTATTAAGCATTAATTAGATTCCTACCAGTAATTCATTTTTTCTTTCGTTCAATTCATTTGAAAACATTGCTAATAAAACATTGTAACATAATTGTTAAATAAAAAGATTGTTACGAATGGCAGTGTGTCTTTATCTTCAAATTTATGTATCTACTGACTGAAATCACAAAAAGTTTATTGCAAAAATACACGAAATAAATAAGAGGACATTCGAATTACGCTAAATACCTCCAAAATGCATTGGCCTGATGTATCTTGGCAACATTCTGTACAAATGTCAGCTTTGAGAGATACTCTAAAAATGAATATCTGATTTTTAAATGCCATTTAAATAAATCACTTCTTGGCTATACTATAGATCAGATAACCAATCATACTATTAAAAATTGAATAAAATCAAGAAATGGTTAATAATATTTCGAATTGCTTCCTTTGGAGGGATAAAAAAAATTTAAAAAAAAACGAGTATTAGCGATACACATTTAATATAAATCTATCATTATCACTTGAGTTTGTACCCAGTGCATGGCATTTGCTTTGGTATGAGAAACATTATTTTGCTATGCTATTAATATATCCAAGATTTTATCACAAAATAAACAAAACTTGGAAAAATGACAGACAAAACAAAACAATGAATAAAATTAACAAATAAATAAAATAAAAGCTAAGCAATACGGCCTAACATACTAATAAATAAATAAAAGCTGATAATAACGGTCTGCCAAGAGCTGATTGCTAACTTATACTAATTATACTAATACGTTCTCTGATTCGCACATTTACTCGCATTATTTACGTTTTGTTGTATATTGCAGTTGTGTTAGCTCATCTATCCATCTAATGGTGCGCCCAAATACACCATCGAAATTTCCGTATTTCCGTACACAGCAGCCACCGTTGGAAAGAAAATTTTATCAGGTAAATCTGTCAAATAAACCAATGAGAAAAGGTCAATTTTAACTGCATATATCAATATCATCAACATTGTACCTCATTTACCTGTAAAAGCTACTCCCAGAAATTCATAGTTTTTCTCAAATGACAACGTATTATCGTCGCAGTCTAGTATTACACGTATTCGTTCTCCTACCTGCAAGGCAGCATGATAAAACAAACCAACCATCGTTATTTCTATAGATTTCTTCACTGCCGTGATACCTTACTATCTACACGTACCTTGTACTTTGGAGCATTATTCAAAAGAGGGTATATGCCGTGAGCGTCTCCATTATGTAGTAACAAATTATCTACCAAATTCCAGCCCCAACTTTGATCATCAGCACCTATAGATCAGTACCAATAAGCCATCCAGTTAAATGATTTGCAATCACAATTGTAAGCCGTTCTTACCAAGCAAAGCGTAATATCCATGGCATTGAATAGCGGCATCCTTAGTTGCTATTCCAACGACCGCTACCGTTCCAAGTGGACCTTCCCATCGTACTTCCCAGGCATGCCTACCGTGCTTAAATCCAATTTTCCCTCTAGATCCATCTGTACTTTGTGCCACAGGGTTTCTGTGGGAAGAAAGTGCAAAAGATTTCGATTATAAGAAAAATATCTATACAATTCTAGCACTGTATTCCACGCTCCAGTTAGCAGACTGTTATTCATACAAACCTGTGAAGGGTAAACCCATTTGGTTTGATATATACATGGCGACTACAATCGAAAGGATTCCATGCGTGGAAAAATGCTCGTAATTTTGATTTGTATGATGGAACTACCGTCAAAAGATCGTTTTTAAACGCTTCTGCAGGAACTTTTTGCAAGCATTGTGCACGCCAAACCTCATTGTTCTCGTCGCATAAGAAACGGTACCAACTTTTGCAAACTAATGCACAGTTCCGTAGATCATGTAGCTTGAGATAAGAAAATATAAGCTCCAAAACATTGTCCGGAATGTTTGGTGCATATTCTATCAAATCGTCCTCCATCGCATTTACACCAGTAGCACTGGTTTGGGCGCTAAAGAACTTCTGTAAAAAATGCTTTACAAGATACCGGCACTTTGGACTCACAATTACAAAAATATGCTTAAACTAAATGAGTGGATTTTTTTGTTGCTTTCCTGCCGCAATTTTATTTCGTATGTTTGTTTTGACAAGGAAAATCTCCAGCAAGCTGTCAAAAATTCACAAAGGTCGAACCATTAGGGCATATGACATGTTGACCCCTGCCAAGCGGTTGGGTGTATTTTTTGCCTTGTTTGTTTTGTTGGCCTGCTACCAATTATGGCCAATAATATCATTCATATCTGTCCTGCATTATTATATTTATACAATGAGCCAAGCGTGATCTCATTCGTGTTTATCAACCCAATCGCCTCAAGGACCAAAAACCAAATACAGATAGTCCCCGAGTTACGCGGTGTTCGATGTACGCGGATTCAGAGATGCGCGAGTTTTGTATATTTTAAAGATCCTTGAACAAAGTGAACTGATTTGACACATTAACTGCACATTAACATTAACTTCAAGTGTGCAATAAATTACCTTTTAAACACAAAAACTAGAAATTATGTTTTCATTACAATTGCTTCTTAATCGCAATTTTAATTACTGAGATTATCATTTTTAATGAAAACTGTTAATATTTTATGGGAAATTCGAGATACGCGGTTTGGCCGCGGTGCGCAACGAGCCAACAAATAACATATGTAAGAATACAATACATAAAAGGTCGAACAAGCATGTTGATTTTGACACCAACAGCTGGCGTTCAGCTTTTTCCAACTTTTAAAGCTTGAGTCGTTTATGCACGGAGTTGTTTACGATTCCCTTCGAACTGACAGCTTGAGTCATTCAAACCCCGTTTAGAAGACGTTTGCGGCATTTGAAGCGCTTAGGATGCATTTCATTTTACATGAAGATATGCTGAATATCGTTAATGTTTTCGGGGATTCTTCGGTAGCGATAGGCCCCCGGAAAAGTCAACCAAAACCTGTATTAAAATTCTGCCCTTTGGGTAGCTTTAAAACTCGGAGAAGATTTTCATCTACATACCTTGGCTAGGATGATCAAGAAACATTTTTTGACAGTTCTATTTTCCACGCGCTTTGTTGTGGTTTATACTATATAGCCGTGTTCCCCACAATAGACTTGTTTTGATAGGTATTTTCTGTTTTATATTTATTTTCTATTTTAAAATACCATTTTTATCTTAAAAACCAATGCCTTGGCATAATACATATTTTTTTCTATCTTATGAATAATATTGAAAAACAATATCGTAGTAAAGTGTCATTCGTGTTGGGACTATGACGTTCAGTTCTCCCATGGTTGCAAAAGCGAGGATGAAACATCGAAACTGAAAACCCGCCGAAGTTGATGCTTCTAGCATCGTTGTACGGCCACTTTTGCATAAGAAGACGAAAATTTGGAAGGCTCTGATGTGCACATACTAGTACGAATTGCTACGTAAAGTACGTCAAACAATACTTACAATCGTCCACTTTCTATCAGTGCTAAAATAATGATAATTGTGCGTGAATTTGATTATCTAGACGACGGACAAAATTGAGCCGCTCAGCTTGTATTCATACTGTCGCGAATCGCCATTTTGAAGTGTGCTATTCATCGTTCTTGAGGCGTATATTTTGAAGAGAAATTTCGTGAAAGAACTATTGTTGGTCACAGAATATTGGAACTTTTGTTAGAATATTTTATTTACAATATCATATAGCCGACAGTGGTAGCTTTATACTGTACGAATCAAGGAGCAGCAGATTATGGCTCAACATACCAAACCGGTTAATTTTTTGGTGCAGGATCCAAAACCAGGTAAGTTTTGCCAGCGTTTGCATGTTGCTGAATGTTCTATTGATATTTGCAATAAGTTTGGAAACGAGTATGTTCACATGTAATGCTACCCATCTAATGAATCGCAAAAAAATTGTTTCTTCAACAAGCTGGCGCAGACTTTAGGTAGCGATTGGGTGGGTGCATACATGAACTGATGAAAACTTCCTTCGGTTTAAGAGATTTAGACGGAAGTTCAAGGGCATCTTCCGTTATATTTATTAGGAACTATACAAAACATGGAAGCAATACAGTAGATAATATCTACTCTAAGAAAAAAATTACACACATTTCGTTTGTAATCATTACTGCTGACCGCTAAGCTTGTGAATATTCCAATTCAGTGCATTAATAAATTATGGTTTTAGATATATTCTTGCTTTTATTAGGTTGTTCTTGATTGATCGGTTTGGGATAGCATATATTCCAAGCTAAACAAAATTAAGCTTCAGATGATCTGAAAAATTATTCATTTTAGGTGGATGAAGCAATCAGTCAATTTAGATAAGTCAATTAAATACCAAAGGAAAGGGAATCCACTGCAGTTGTAGTGCAAAATGAGATGCATTTTGTAAAATCCTAATTTAATGGCAATTAAAAACATAAATATGGATGATCATGGATGGTGTTAAAATTCTTAACTATCCTCACTTTTCTTCTAACTTTAGTTGAAGTAAAATTATTATGATGTTAGACAGCCATTGAAAAGTCAGTCAATAGCAGCATTTTTGTTTTTCTTCTTATCACTTTGTCAGCTGGTATATGGCACTAGGTGTTTGGATGTCTACTAAAAAGTTAAAACCCAAGTGAAAAAGATCTAACTAGAGAGCTTAGACTAGACGGTATCACTACTTAAACCTCACAGTCACAGCCATTTGGGGCTTGCTTAGCCTTAAACCGATTTTTATCTATTGAACATAATTTTCACATATACTTCTTTCAGCATTTAAAGCAAAGTGCGTTTCCCTTAAATTATTATACCGAAGAATTTCTATACACAAAATTCATCATCTTGAATAATAACTGCTACAAAGGAAGAAAGCAAATATTTAAATATTGTTGCATCGTTTTTGCTAATCGCTTTTCCCTCTCTTTCCCTTGGAGCAAGTTTGTAGTATATGGCAAACAATTGAAATAAATGTAAAATGATAATACATTATGTAACGCTAGGCAACTTATCATTATCGAGATGAATGAAATAATATGCCTACATAAAAATATGAATAATTAGATAAGCAGAGTTTATGCAGAAAGAGTGCAAGTAATAAAGACGCATCTAAGAAGGGGATGTTAACAACAACTTCGTTCGATGCATGGTATAATGATACAATATTAAACTGCGTCCTAAATAATAATTAACTTTTGAAGGCCTGCCTTACACTACTGTACCATTTATTTAAATACTGGCAGTAAAAATTAATACTTTTTTGTTGATTCAATTCAACAAAACGTGTTGTTCATCGTTTATAAACGTACATCTGACAATATAGAAAATCAATTACATCCTAGTCACTTATGAAAACTTGGTCTGCTACAGTATTTTCTTGAATTGATCATGGGTTTCCGCCATCGATTGCCATTAGATCATTATCCCGGTCTTGATGAAATTCTTATTCAACATCTTCGAACATCTCGGTCGCTTGGTTCGCACAGAGGAACTGGAGTAGTTTACAATTAAAGTATATGGACAATTAAAGTAGATTGCTCGCTAACTGGGCTTGCATTTCAACTGTCAAAAATATATTTAAAAAATTCGAGGGGTACTAACATAATGGCTTTTTAACATAAAGGATTGTGGATTTTGTTGATAACTGTTCTGCTGTTCTTATCATTACTTTGCGTTTTTGTGGTATGAATGAACTGGTGGTAAAATTAGGCATAAAAAAAGTTCTGTGAAACAGCTGTACTAACCTACCAAATACTGGTACAGTTACCCTAGTACAAAATTCATTATTAAATTGTAAGCTGAGAACAAATCTTTGGCTTTTGTGAAGCAGATGCTATTATTCAATCCTACGACCATAAGTATTGAATCTTCAGCAGGCTTATGATGTGATTGTAATGACACATGGAATAGTTAACAAGAAGTTAAATAATTAAAATTGATGTATTTTAAATAGTTGCAACGTTATTACGATTTTTTTTAAAATAATATAATAGGAAACATACAATGCAATGTATTTTTTTAAATCTTTTGTATCACTTAATTATGAATTTTGCAACTTCAAAATGCGTTACTCTATCCGATACTGCAGTTTTAGTGGTGTGACAGAACTTCCGTGGTTTAAATTTTATTTTTTTAAATTGTTTTTAATATTTTTAATATAATTAATTTTCTATAAAATAATTTGTTGAACTAGACTAAACTGTATCCTTATTCTTATCCATTAGGTCAAACTCAAATTTTCCATGTAGTAAACACAACAACAGGAGCTCGTACATCATTACCCGCTGGAGTAACCGCCATGAAAACAATCGTCACTAAAGATCTTAAAATTAGTGGTTTGGCAAACCAGGGAAAGGAGACAATAGGCATCACTGCTGATAATTTAATCGGTAGTACCAGCAATGTCAGTACTACTGCGGCCGTTGTTGGTGGACAGGTGAGTTTTATTTATTTTCATAATTTTTTTACATAATAAAACTTTACATAAAAGGTCCGGTTTTACTTGTATGTATTACTTTTATTTATTAACATATTGACTGCTAAGTCAAACACCGGTGACGCGATTAATTCGTTTATGAGTTGTGCGTGTTTTTTATGTACTGTACGTAGCCACATTTATACATAGCAGTAAAAAATTGTAAAAACCATTTATTTTTCGTTGGATGCTCATTTAATAACTGCCAGTGTATGATGCTCAAGCATATGTTATACTTTCAATACGCGCTATAGTGAATTTCGCGTTGAGCGGGGTATGCTGCAGAAGTCTCCGATACCTTCGGCTGCCAGTCCGTTATCGTTATCAGAGGCAATCCATAATCCAAGGCCTTTCCGTCCTTTTGGCCGTCCAGGCCAAACAGGATTTTGCGGGCTGGGTCGTCCGGTTTCATGCATATAACATGGCCGGCCGCTCGGAGTCTGGCGAGCATGGTAGCTGGCACAGCTCGTCTTCAAAATCCTTCTGGTTGGTTACTAACAGGAACTCCATCCTTGTTGTGGTAGCAGGATACCTTATCTATGAAGTAGTTTTGTTTTGACACGAGGACGAGTGACAAAAAAATTTAGGGGAGCAATTAGCGATTTTAAAATAGTTTGTTGCGAACAAGAGTTACTAGTCTGTTGTTTTCCTTTCTTATTGAAAAAAAATGATTACGAGAAAATAACTTTACTCACACATTGATTTCATAAAAAATGGAACATAAAATGGATACATTAAAGTAATCAGCAAGTAGTCGGTAGTCCTTAAAAAAAAGTAAGTTTGTGGAGCTCGAAGCATATCATCGATATTCTTCGTAATGCTCCGGTGTTGAACTGTGGGGGGCTGGTTTTCCAACACCAAAAAATGACTCCTTTACAACCGTGAGGCACATGGCAAACGGTATGTTGTTAACAAAATTCAGTCAAGTCAAGAACCACCCATTATAATTCGCAACGGATATTTGATATTCAAAGCAGAAAATAGTAAAGCTTTTGTTTTTATTGGCTCTTCTGTATGCGGAAAAAATACCGTATTTTATTAAGATTTCAGCCGCATGAAAAAATCATCCCGTAAACAATTGAAGCAACAAAAAGGTTCACAGGACCTATTATCCGTGGAAATCGATTAACCGGTCCCGAGCACCCCGTATTATTGACGTTCTACTGTAGTTCTATTGTAATAACTTCGATATAAAATGTCAAATAACCACACTTATTAAAGAGACTGGATTGTCAAATATATGTATCTGTGTTTAAATCGAATATTTTCAGAGTTTTACAATGCCCGTGGTGCGAAAACTTTCTCCTGGACAAAAAATAATTCCTGTCGGCAAGCACAGTAAGTTTTTGTTTGTTTTAAATGTTTTGTGTTTTAATGGCGGTTACTGACTCCTATTTTATTTTCCAGAACTGTTTCTTCCCACGTCAGCATCAAACAAAAACGTTAATGGAAAAGTAGTTCTTGCTCCGAAAGTGGTTAGTACTCATTAATGAAGATTTGCACAACAACTATGAGCATTTACGCATTACGCTTACGTTATTAATAATTTTTGTTTCTTTATCTTTCTAGTATAAGGTTATCTCGACGACGTCTTCGCCACATTCCGTCAGTAGAAATTTAACCTTCTCTCCACCTACGAACAGTTCTCTACAAAGCAATGTAGCGACAGTTCCTACAAATAATACAGCTTTTGCTAAAACATTGAGTGTAGCTGCTTCCAATGCAATTGCCTCTACTTCGGTAATGACGAAACCACCATCATTGGCTGTAGCCAGCAATGCATTTAGTACCCCTTTACGGTGTAACAGCGACAGTAAAGTTCCATCCGTTTTAAATAAACCGTTAAATACGATCAGTGACATCGTTTCGCAGGAAAATGGAGCCATGAACAATGGAAACATTTCTAAAAAAAGTAGTGAAAGCGGGAATGACTCTCCATCCTTTCTTCAAGTGTCATGTGCGTCAACGATACCATCTGCAGTAAAAACGCTACAATCGAATCATAGCAGTAAAGAGCACCAACAACAACAGCACTCATACAGCAAAAAAGCACCTGCAAGTCAAATCCATACCCCAGCATCTCGACGCCAGAAAGCAGATAAAGCCGGTCGAGGTCTGCGACATTTTTCAATGAAGGTTTGTGAAAAGGTGAAAGCCAAAGGCACAACAACTTATAACGAGGTGGCCAATGAATTGGTTGCGGAGGAAACCCTAAATCACCATCCGGGGATGGATCCAGGAACATATGATCAAAAAAACATCAGGCGACGTGTTTATGACGCTCTAAACGTATTAATGGCCATGAAAATTATTTCCAAGGAGAAAAAAGAAATCCGCTGGCACGGATTACCCACTAGTAACACTATACAGGAATGTGAGGAATTGGAGAAAGAAAACGAAAAAGCCCGCCGCCGTATTGAGATAAAACAACAACAACTTCTTGACCTTGTTCAGCAGCACGTCGCGCTGAAATCTCTAATTGCACGCAACAAAGCAAATGAAGAACGCGGTCTGGTACCCAATCCCAATTCTGCTGTGCAATTGCCGTTTATAATTGTAAATACGGACAGAAAATCCAACATTAATTGCAACATTTCAAATGATAAGTATGTTTCAGAGAGTTTCAGAGAAATCTATGTACATGTCAACTACTTTCAACTATTTGCTATTTTTTCTGCATCCCTCCTGACACAGATCGGAATATTCCTTCAAATTTGAAGATTCTTTTGAGATTCACGATGATGTACAAATTTTGAAGCGCATTGGATTATCATTAGGTAATTATGAGATAAATATTACGTATTGTAAACAGCGAAACCTGGATAACTGAGAAGGAATCACAACAAATTCTCGATTATTAAGGTTTCTTTTTTATGGTGTTATATAATGAAGAGAATAGTATTCTTTATCTACATTTAATTTGTTGAATTTAATTAATTATCAGTCAAGATTTAAAGTTCTTTTTAATAGCTTTTTCTTAACCAATATTTTGATCTGACCACCGAAGCATCAGCCACCGTAGCATGATCTGACTATCCTGCTACGTGATAAATGAAAGTCTTGTAAGTCTGAATAAGGCTTACAAGGCTTTCATGTATGTATGCATATCGTAAATACAAGAATACGGAACTTAAAACTGGTACATTAAAAAAAGGAAAAAAAAGTTTTCAGTTACTCACTTTTTTTTGTAGAGATAGAGATAATAATCATTCAATTATAACAGTAAACAACTACGGTTGTAATGTTTCATCAACATTATGTCGATGGATATGTTTCCAAAAATGATCCAAATTGTCCGTTTCTTGTAAAAAAAAAAGCATACGAATTTAGCAGATCGGGCAACACAGTACAATAAAGGAAAAATATAAATATCAACAAAAAAAATCTACAGATTAAAATAATTAAGGCTGGAAAAAACATGAATAATAACTATAGTTGCATAATACAGGGAATTACTAATAGCATGTATATTTATACTTCTGCATTAAATTTACCGTAATGTATGTTGGCAGATGTTTTGTCATTGTTTGAATGTTTGAATGAACTCAATCCTTAATTTTGGTTTTAGGTTTAGAGAAAGGACACTACTCGGAAACAGATCTTAAAAAGATTAAATCCATGGTTCCAAAAGCTGTGGAAAAGTATATTGAAGGTAAGTTTGCCAATGAACTAGTCGAGTGAAATCGAGTAGAAAGATAATTTATTTTTGCTTTTCGTTTAGCGTATGGTCTTGGATTCGAGCAAGATGATGTCGATGACTGGGAAATGAGTTCTCTGTACAACGGTCCGGATAATGACGATAGTTTATCTACCCAGGACATGCTCGCCTTCAATGACACCACCAACGATATGCTGGATGATGATATGAAATACGAAGACGACGAAGATGACTAACTTGTTTCGTTTGGAATTGAAGACAAACGAACGGATCATTATGCTAAAGATGCCATCGTGGCCATTTTGCGTTAAGTTTGACAGTTTAATTCTCTTTTGTTTTGTTATGTTGTTGAGATATTCAACAGCCACAAGGTACAATAGAAAAGCGTCTCGATTTGGATCACATATCCAAAGCGTCTAAATTTGCTCAGTTTTAGTTTTACTAATCATGTAAAAATCTCCACTTTGATTCGTATTAATAATCACATACACACACTACATTGATAGTAACGCCCATCGATAAAAAAATCGATACATGGATACATTTATTTGTTTCCATTTTTAAGAATTCTTTTAAGTGTGGTTTAAAAGCATGTTTCAGTTGGTATAGCGTTCAGATAATTAAGGTTTGTGTTCCTCTACAGTTCTTTTTGACATTTATAAAAGCGCAATCAGGGGAAAACTACTAGAGTCTGATATCAGTAGACATGTGCGCATAATTTAGATAGTTATTTTATGAATGCACCAGAAAGTACAGAATACATATTTAGTTCATCACTTTCACAGCCTACTAAAATCTATTCTACTACAAACAGCTATATGAGTGGTCACCACTATTAATATATCAACGTGTTATGTTATTTAAGTTTGATTCGGCATCCACATTCATTGTCAAAATAGTCTTGTTATATTTGCAAGGAAATTCAAATTCGCCTAGAACCCTTACTATCCAATTTCAACGAACTATATGCAATTTATATTTGTTACAACGGAGATTTCACGTTTGTCAATGTTATCGAATAAGGTTCCATTTGTGTATATGAATTCAAATACTTATTTTACGTAATCGTAATCAAAAGTTGAGGAATATTCCGCTTTTATTTGTTTTTCTTCCCCTTTTTTCGCTTACTTGCGTATCGAATGAGCGAGGGCATTCAGAATATAAGTAGTCATTGATAAATATTGCAATTGTAGATATTCTCTCGATTTTTAACGTAGACCAACAGTCTACTATCAGCTGTAAAATAGAATTATTAATATGACGGATACAATAACGGTCTATAAAATCAACCTCGAAAATCCGTTCAATACTATCACCACATTGTTTGTGTGGGTGCGTTTTTTAAAACATTGTATGATTGTTTGTGGAAAAAAAAAAATAGGGCGAAGTGTACGATTTTACATGTTGTATAAAGACAGATTACGGACTTTCTTCTATGAAACAGTCCAATAAGCAGCATAGCTTCAGAAGTTGAGAAATTAACTTGTAATTAATGAATGGGTTTATTAATAAAAGTGTTGCATTGATTACGGCAGGCTTAACATCAAACTTGCATTCATATATTAAAATAAGTTTTTTTGCTTTCAATTCAGCATACCGAATTTTTACTGTTGATTTTATGTTTTTAAATCAATTAAAAGTGTGCGATTGTTCAGATACGTTATCGTAAAATGTAACGTATATAATATGGGCTGAAAATACATTTGATTACTTTAACCTAACTGAAAATATGAACAACATTCGACATGTTGTGACATGAGCGTTGCAAATCAATAGTTGAGGACTCCTACATCAATCGCAGCATTGTTTTCGCCAGCCATGTAAATGATGCACAATGATGATCTATGTATACCGCGCTCAACGCAGATTCGATCTATTCCGAAATATAATATCACATATCATTAAACAACTATGATTGGTAGCTAGCTGCCAAAAAAGATTTTCTTGATAATAACGATTGACTTTCAAAATATGTTATAACAACTATAGGTGAATGTTTCATCTGTACTGCGTAAATCATAAATAAATGCAGGAATCAATTGCAGTTTTGAGTACATATTCAGTGCTCCAAAAACGTGCTGAAAAATAATCCTTTTTATATACTAACCGCTCAAAAACCTAAAAATGCTCTTCATAAAGTATCAACAACAGTGCGTTACTTTTTATGGTAATGGTATGAAAGCTCTGCATAAACAACTCCCGTACGTTGCGTAGTTTATTGTTTTGCTGACAAAACCATCAGAGATTGTAACCTTCGCTTTATGTAGTTATTCAAGAACCTTACATGAAGATCATGCACAGTGAGATATAATGTTTAGGAGATGTATGATCAAACCAACTTTCTGAAATACACAAATTGTTCTTACGAGAGTCCGTATACACTAAAGATGAATCAATAAAGTGTCATCACGTTCAATTTTTATTAACCTTGCCAACTCATTTCAATCTTTTTTTTTTCATAGCTTTACTAGCTTTTCGTAGAACATCATCATCTTCTACTCCATCTTATAGTACATATCTACATCTGTGCTTCTTCGTCTTCATCAAACAAATCTTCGAAATCTGTAGTCAAAAGAATCGAAAATACGAATGAAAACATACAAATTACATGGAAGAAGGTATTAATCATCGTACCGTTATAAAAATCTGCATGTACATCCTTTTCGTTCGCAGCTAAGTCCATCAACAATCCAGACGATCCTCCTGCCTAGTGGTAGTGAATTGTAAGCCATTAAAATATTTTGTTAATTTCAACACTGATGTTGTATTTCAAACCTCTTCCAAATCCATAAATGGCCCTGGGCCTTCAGGAAACATTTCATCTGCAACAACAATCGGCTTCATAGCAATTTAACACCG